>JZKD02S1763698.1:260448-310535 GCA_000966675.3 Picea glauca
TTATCATGCCTATTTCATGTACATACATTCTATCTTTATTATATTCATCATGCATCAATTCTATCATGCACTCCAATGAATATCTATTTCAGATTTAATTTAATTATTTGGTTTTTGATGTAGATGGTTGTCCTTGAATTCTTGTGGAGCCTCACTGCCCATGTGCATTGCTATTTTGCTCAACTGTGCACCATTGGCCTCTATTCTAAGCTCGCTAGTGTTGTCATCTCACAATTGCTTCCTTTATGTAGGGAAAACCTGTCCCAACATCTTTTGAATATAATTCTCAATATCCATAGGGCTGTAACATGCACTATTCCAACTGAATATTAACACTACAACCTAATTAGCCACTCCCCATTTCCTTGACCAAACTAGTTTTGAAACATTATTATCATTAATTGGCATTTCAACATTCCAAAATATTTCTTTCATGTCTTCTTTCTTATACTCTTTTCCACCCATGGTTTTTCTCAATATTAAATACCTCTCTTCACTTCACTGAGTGATTCACTGTGAAACACTTCTTGGCCATTAAAGACCACCCTGATCCAAATGGAAATGCTACACTTCTTGACTTGCACTTATACCCTGCTTTTTCTGCACACTCTGATAATTGTTACACATTATTTTTCTCATCTTAGTGATCCATTGACAACATGTGTTCATGTTCCCAAAAAGAGCCTTTCTTCATGAGGAAAGTGGCTGACTCTGTCTTCTCAAAAACCCTGTTAAGGAAGGTCTTCGCAGGTTGCATCATAAACATGGTGTGATGATTCCTGGTCGTCGCACTCTACCCTAAAACTATTTTGCAATGTCTCCACAAGCTGCTCTATAGCTAGGGTGCGACGATGTCAAAACGCTAAGAAAAAGTCAAGCTTCACGAAAGTTCTAGAAGGGGATATTCTAGAAGATAAGGTGGCATCCGTATGGTTGGGGTACTACTCATTTCTCTGATTTGGTGGTGTTATCCATCAAATTTTCACTAAGATGGACTTCCAGCGAGCCGCCAAAGTTTGAACATTATTGTTCAAAATTCAGAGTTCAGAAGTTCAGTCGGTCATAAAGACCAACCTTTTTCTCTTTACATTTCCATGAAAAATTGTAACAAGAGATGTTGCATGATGAACTTGTAAAAGGTCTTAGCCACCTTAAGTCTTAAGTGAGAGTTATACTCTAGAGTGTTTTTTCACTTACTAATTATATTTTGTCGTTTTCAGATGATTTATAATTTATGAGTTTTTTCACTCAATCCCTCTAGAGCCGGAGTATATGCCCATGGTTAGGCTTGAGAATGGATATAAGCTTAGTGTCTAATGTATATTACCATGCTAAACATTCTCCTAGAGTCTTATGGAAATGTACTAAGTCCCCCTTAGGATTTTTAAAATTTTTCAGTTAATTAAAAATTGCCAAAATTTGGCAATTTTTAACTAAAAAATAAAGATGTATTAAAAAAGTGGTACTAGGGGACTTAATATGCCTTGGTGGTGCTCATTTTTGGACCTAGAGAACCCATATTACCTAGGGACCCACTTGTTTGAGGAAAATTAGTGATTTTAATCACTTAAAAATTAATTTTACTCCAAAAACCCAAAAAAGTCAAATAAAATCATAAAAAATCAGCGAGGGCAAAAATTAAGGAAACATGTGGGGACATGTTGGGGGAAAATAAAGCCTCAAAACACCATGTGGAAGTCACAAGAGGCATATTAGATATGATTGGGGGCAAGTGGGTAATCTACTTGAGTTTTGGAGAATGTGCCAGAAAGAAGTGTGCCCCTCTTGAGAGGTGGCGCATTCCCATATGGGCAACCAACCTCTTGAGAGGTGGCACACCCATATCCCTTCAAAATATGTTATGTGGTGAGTATGGGAGATATGTGGGAGATGTGGCAGCCACAATCCTCACACTTGGCGTATGTTTCCCATCCAAGTGGTGCGCCCCTCCTTGCCAAGTGGTGCGCCCTCCTCCATGATAAACTGATATTCTCTCTTATAAATGGAAGCATTCTCTCCTATTGTGAGCTAGTCGGAGCTTTGGAAAAATCACTTGTGTATCATTGCTATTGTAATACTTTTTCATATTGGAATAAAAGAAGACTTTGGAGGTCAAATTGGTGGATTGGCCAAGTGTGTGGATGCTTATGTGTATGAGGTGATATTATTCTATTGTTTCTTGCTGTTATATTTTGGTTAATGTGGCCTTATACGAGTACTATTACTCAATAGAGTAAGATTTCTAAGCTAGTTTGATTAGTTATCTTGCTATTCATTTACTTGAGTGATTTTAGATGCAATACTTGTTTGGTTTAACATATTGTATTGTGAGATCTCTTTTGTAGGTGATACCATACTCTAACCTTCTCTTTGCAAGTGATTGAAGAAATTGATACCTCAACGTGGAGAAGTGGATGATCTAGTTTGATTCTTCATACTTTCCAAGTCCTTTGAAGAAGATCCCTCTACAATTCACCAAGAAGGACTCCATTGCCCAACACTTTCCAAGCACAAGCTTGTTCTCTTTCTCCTTCTCCCGAAAGAAAAATTTCTTGGTTACTTTACATACATATGCAAGCAAGTTTGGATCTATTTTATCTAGCTAGATTGTTAGTTTATTTCATGCATGAAAATGATAGCTTAGATTTGATTTCTATTTCCTAAAGTTGCTATCTTAAGAATCTAGATCTAGCATAGGAAAATAGTCCTTTTGCTCAAATAATTTTCTGAAATTTCTAGAGGGTTAAAAGCTAATATTTTCCAAGTTTTTTCATTATTCAAATCTAGCATCTAAGTGCTCTAAACTTGTTGTTTTAGAACAGCCACAAAAGACCCTAAGGAAACAAGTTTTTTAGCTTGAGTTTCTTAGTTCCCTTTTTGCAAAATTTTGTAGAATTTAACTTAGAAATTTTTGTAGATTTTCACTAACAACCAAAGACACTCTTAAAGTGTTTTTTGGTTATCTTGTGTACTCTTTTGCTTGTTGTTTTGTGCAGGTCATTCAATAAACAAGAGGAAATTCTGCCAAAATTCAGTGGATTAGGAGCATTTGGGATTTCCAAAAGCACCCTATACCTTCCTAAGGAATTTTGTAACTTGTAAAACCTTGATTCATTGTTATAAGGATCCTAAGCCCCTTTTGAAAAAGATCTAAAGACTCAAAAAAGAGCACCTGTAATTGAGTTGATAAAATACGTGAGCCAAGAGAGGCCTCACTCTTTGTTTTCCCCTTAAGGGGGGCTTGGTGTTGTGATTTTTTTTGGACTTTATTTCATTCAGTTCTTTTTCCTTGGCTTAAAGTTCAAACTATCTCACATTAAGCAATAAAGTTAAATCAAATCTAGATTAGATTTCTTTTTGCAAAGTAGAACACTAATTGCTAGATTAGTTTTATTTTCTGCAATTTCAATTTTGCAAATAAACCGTCCCCTCAGCTCCTCAAAAGAATACTGGTTAGTGTGGATTAGTAATTAGTCTCACATTTCAAATTTCAGTACTTAACTTGTTTAAAATAAACAAATTCCCCTCATCTCTCAATGCAGTTCCTGACCCTTCTAGTTGCGATCTAGTCTCAATCTGCTAGAAGTAAGTTTCATACACGTTGTGTTTGTCAGTGGTTGATAGATTAATTAGGACAATCTCTAAAGTAGTTATCTTAATGCGCGGGAAAACACCTTGAAGTGACCTGCGAAGTAAGGCGAGCCCTCTTGGGACCTAGCTTCCCACCCATTTTTGGACATCTAGCACTAGTCTCATTTACACTCAACAAAGCCACAGGGTTCACTTTACATTATTGAAGAAATTTTAAATTTACTTGCATATAAAAAACGTACATGAGTATCCGTTTCATGCAAGTATATGCTTGATGTTATATCATGGATGGATAATTGGTTTATGTGTATTTCAATTTATGGTTGATTGTTGAATAAAAAGAATAAACTCTTCGATTTAATTTCTTGTACTTAACTTAGTTCAAGCCATAGTATTTTGTTAGGGACTACCCCCCTTGGCTTTGCTAGGAGTTGGCCTAGATGGAGAAGTTGAGGATTAGGTGACAACACCTTAAATCTCACTTGCCCCCAAGGACACACTGAGTGGATTGAAGATTTCTTCCACGTCTCCCAGAGGTGTATAAGAAGACAACAGGTGGGATCATCCTAATCTCTTTAACCATCTCTCTTTCCCCTATATAAGGAGGGATTTCTCATGGAAAAGGTTAAGCAAGCAAGGTTAAGCAAGAAAGTAAGATTATTGAGGGTTAAATTGGCTAAGATTGTATGTAGAATTCTGCAATGGATCATTCTTGAGAACCTCATTTTAGTTCATCAAGTCATTGTGGTTCTTCTTCATTCAAGATTGGAGCAAATATGTGTGTTGGAGCAAAGGGTCATCGAAAGGGTACCTTGCAACATCAAGGATTTGGTTGTAATCTCCACTATACAGTGATATGTTTCTTTCCCTTAAAACTTATCTCGTTTTATTGTATGATTCCTTGATCACATACATAGGTTCTCTTTGAGTATGCTATATTGCTTTCACTTTGGTTGGCTTGTGTTCCCTTGCAGATACAATATCACAGGAGCACTAGAGTGGAGCTAGAACGACAACGGAAAGAGGAAGCGATATTTAAATAGTATGTTTCTCATCTCTTGCTAGATAGTAAACTCAATGATTAGAGCTTAGGGAAAGAATTATATTCTATTATGTTTTGTTCTAGATCTAGGTGGATCTAGGGAGATCTATTTATGTCTGCATTTACCGATAATTCCCATAAAAAAATTGGCAACCATACTGGGGATGTGACCTCCTTTTGATTTTTTTCTTCCCATTTGCCTTTAGTCTACCTTCCTCTGATATTTTTGATTCTCTGAGCCCGTGGGTGATCCATCCAGACTCCCAGGGTTTAGAAGTTCCTTTAGATTTTTTGTCTTTCTTCCAAATTTTCCAAATTTATAGAGATCGTCGCATTGTACCTTACTGACAACCTGTGATGACCCTGAGACGTCTCCCTCTACTTAGCCTATCCAGTGCGACGACATCACACTCTGCTTTGCCAGTGGCCTGCGAAAACCCTTGCTCGTCGCGTTGTGTCCCATGACCAGCCTGCGACGACTCCTGTAGGTTTTGATGGAGTGAGTCATTCTGTCTTTTACCACCCAAATTTTTCTTAGAAGCCTAGGGTGAACTTCCTATGCCCATGTATTATTGATTCCTACATTTAAATCTTGCTTGTGATTGGTTTTTAGTGATTTGAGAGTCTTGCTTTCCATTTTGCAAGTTTTTTGCTTTTGCTCATTGTCACAAGGATATAATCTCGGATCTTCATCCAGGTGCTTGTTTGACAAAACATATTTGGTTTGTCTTGAGTTTTGGATTCATTTTGTTTGTCAGGTTGATTTTTGATTATGAAACATTTTTGCTTGCTTATGTCAAGAGTTTTTCTTGCCTTTTTCGTTTTTGTCTACATTACGAATTTGATTTGGGATTTGTGTTGAGTATGTCTTGATTTTCTTGGATTAAGTTTTCCTTCCATTATCACATCTATGATTTTGTCTTGGAAAGGAAGAATTGAATTCATTTATTCTTTTAGTAATCTCTTATAAGAAAATTTTTACATTCGAAATATTTATAAAGAGAAGAAATTGGAAAATTTGTAGTCCATGATTGTTTGGAATTGTGTTCATTTGGAATTAAGAAATTGCAATTGGTAGCTTAGTGTACTTCAAAAGACATACCTTCTCCCTACTGTAAATAGAGTTCATTGAATTGAAAATTGCACATTCATCTCTTTTTGCATTCTATTGGGTCAAGGTCACAACATCAACAGTTTCATTTCCATCTCCTTTTTGAGTAAGCAATAGCCTCTAAAACACAAACATAAATTTAAAATGTATTAGTAACTTTTATTTTCTAGGGCTCTTTTTCACCAACATTGGCTAGGATAGCGCTTTGGAATAGGTTGTAAGGCACACTCTCCAAAGCATCAAAACACAGAATAGTACCTTGTGATAGGGAGAGTTCAAATCCAATTGCTATATTTTGTCCTGGGAAGCCCTTCTCACACAAGGGTCAAACCTGAGGTCGCATTCAGACTAGTAGAGTTACTCACCTTGCTTTTTTGGTCTTGGTGTAGAGATTACGCATATTATGGGGCTCGCTTAAAGGTATACCAGCAATGATGAGTGGAAGCCTTTTGAGTTGATTTTGGGATAGACACCCTACCATTGTGCATGGATCAAACTGTCGACTGCCTCCCCATGAATTATTGTTGTAGTGGGTAACCTTAGTAGCCTATATGTTTAGGGTCTTTACACGAGGTGACTATGAAGGGGAAAGTCTTCACGGTACCTGGAATCAATGTTGGCCAAACTCACTCGAGCTCCTAGGAGGGTATACCCACGATTATGTCTGGGAGATTGCACCAGGTTGTAAGTCCATTAAGTAGGTCATCAACGTAACTTTTCCACCCACTTATCCTAGCCCCTTCTTGTCTTGATTTCACGACGTTAGATTTCATCACCAACTAGTGACTTCGAAATAAGAATGTTTGTTTGCTTGGTTTGATTCCTAGATTTTATTAGTGAGTGTTGTTTGTTTCCTCTAGTCGGCCATAAATTTATTTCATTATTTACTTAGCTTGAGAAACATCGGCCTTTGTCGTTCACGTAGGATGCAAGGGCTACCCCTGGAAGATCTGGAAGTTTACCAACCCTTGCCTCCTAACTCACTAGAAGGCTCTCCAAAGGGAGTAGTCAACAACGAGGTAACTTCTGAAGTTGGAAGCACACACTCTTTAGAAGGATTTTGAATTGTTTTAGACTCTTTAGAGGCTTTCAGACTCCCCCCTCTTAGAACATACACGCGTATACTTTGCATGAACTCATCTGAAGAAATTTTTATTGTTGATAATACTTAAGTACCTACTGGACCTAACGTAGAATTTGTATTAGAGGATCCACTTTTTTAGAGTGAATCACTTAGGACCCCGACTCACACTACTGGAAATTCCATTCCTAGTTTCATCCCTTTGATAGTGTGTGACCTTTATGGTAACCTAGGAGCAAGTCCTGATCAACCTATGCCATCACAAGTGCCTGGGACGTATGTTACCTATACAATACCCTTAGACCACTTTATTGGTACTACCAGTAGTGTCACTGTTGTTTCAGACTAATTGGTCATTGGTTCTCACTCGATTCCTACTCTTTAGATGACCCATTATACTATGGTTCCATAAGCTACCATGATTCCTACCGAAAATGTGGTTATCTCCCAAGCTCCAATTGGGACACCACTTCCATCTAGACCAAATCCATCACTTCCCCCTGGGTATAGAGCTCTGAATACTTTCGTTTCTATCCCTACCCAGGTTCCATCCAAAGGTTCTGGAATTTTCATTCCTCCTTGGTATAACGTTGTTGTTGGTTTTGTTCCTACACCTGCCCAAGTTCTCTCTGGAGGGTCTTATTTTCCTCCTCCACCTTTGCTTGGAGGATCTAGCCCTAGTGGCTCCAATTCACTTGGAGGTACCAGTCTTTCTATCACTTCTGGTTTCCAGATTTCTATTGAAGGTCAACCTCAAGCTAGGGGAAAACCTCAATTTGGGGGGCAACCTCAGATTGGGGAAAAATCTCAACTTGGGGGGAAACCTCAATTTGGGGGACAACCTTAGATTGGGGCACAACATCAACTTGGGGGGAAACCTCGAGTTGGAGTCCACAACCCACTATATGGACAAAACACACCTGTGGTACCATCTCTACCTTGGAATCTGCCTTTCCAAAGAAAATCCACAACCGTCTGGGGGACAACATCCTCAAGTTAACTCTTTTGTACCCACTAACCTCGGTCAACCGTATCTAGGTTCCTTGAATCCCAATTGGGGTCCAAACGTTCAACCTAGTGTTCCTTTTCAAGGGAGCCCTCCTAATCAATCCAAACCTATGGGATATGTGCCTCAAAATCCTCCACAAGCAAATCTATCAAGACTATCTCCTTATTTGCAGAATGCTTATGGTCCTACTGGTATACCCACGGGGATTCCTCCTCAAAACTACTAGTTTCCACAAGTGAATCGACAGTTGTCTTTCCTGTCCACTTTGGATTTACCTGATCTATCTAGGATTTTGAATGATCCTATCTTACATTCTCCTTATTGGCCCGTTATACTAGCCAAGTTACCGTCTGACATTCCTAAATTTGACAGTCGAGCAGGAGAAGATGTGAATAAGCATGTTATGACTTTTCATCTATGGTGTTCATCAAACTCCTTGATGAATGACTCCGTCAGATTATGACTTTTCCAACGAACTCTCATGGGTTCAGCAACAAAATGGTACATCGAGTTGCCGCAAGGTTTCTTCAATTACTTTAACACCCTAGCTATGGCCTTTTTAACACATTACCAGTTGTCGATTCGATACGAGACAAGAACTAAAATTTTGATCTCTTTCAAATAATCCTCGTCCACTCATATTTTTTATCACATCCATGAGTGGAGGAGGAGAAGACGTCTAATCAAAGTTCCCCTTCCTGATCGACTATTGGCTGAGTGGTTTACCAAATCACTCATTGTACCTATTTCTCGTGATGTCACCATGGGTGGTGTTGTCACTGAAGAGTAGGCAATTAGTCGTGCTCAGTATCTCGATCTCGTTTATTTGCAAACAGGAACACTTTACGATTTGATCCCTGACGCTCCTTTTCCTTCCACAAACCCTACCCCAAAACCTCCAATAGATTCTCATGTTGTTGATGGTGTGATTAGCACCTTCCATGTTGAGACCCAGGTGACGCAAGTTGGTCACACCAATCCCAAATCTAATAATTCTAATGCACAAAATACTCCTACTCCTTCCACCGGTAAGACTATCAAAGTTAATTCTGTTCAATCCACACCTACCGAAAATAATCAAAATAAAAAGAAAGGGAAGGGTAAGAACAAGGAGGACAAGAATAATAATCCACAATCTGATAAATCCAAAATGAAAACCGTTTATGAGAAAGACAAACGTAAGCCTCGTTACCCCTGCTTGATTTGTGGTGACGATCATTACATGAAAGATTGTCCAAGATGCGTCGAGGTTACTAAGTTCCTCCAGGGGAGAAGAAAACCTCCTACACTTGGCATTTTGTCACAACCTTTCCCTTCTCAGCAGCAAGCCCAACTGGTCATTCATGACCAAGCTACTCCTTCTACCTCTTCCTATGTCCTTATGTGTACTGGTGATTCTAAAAAGAATGAAGTTGCAGTCGCAACTCAAGCCAAGGATTACTCTCCGTTAAAAGAGAAAGTTGATGATATACCACCTTCGTTGGTTCAATCTTCTCCTTCAACTTCACCTCCAAACTGTCCTCTTCATCTCGAAAGATCGGGTCTCGATACAGTCCTTCGCCCTCTTCCCAAGGGTGTTGTTCAAAATTTTGTGTTCAATCCTCGTGCACATGCTGCACAAAACTAAAACATTGTACAAGATCTTGTGCAAGCACCCTCTGCGATGTCATCTCTCGAAGTCCTTCAAAGTTGTCCTGCTCAACGAAAGGCACTGTTAAAGGCCATCGGTGGAATTGATCCTATGGATACTAATTTAATAATCTTTGACTTGGAAGATCACATTCCAAGGCTTCCTCCTCAGTTAACATTTCAGATCCAAGTTGTTGTCGAAAACAAGAATATTTTTAAAACTGTTATTGACGAAGGAGCCTCGACTTGTGTTATTTCCATTACTTGTTGGAAATCCATTGGATCTCCTACCCTCACTCAATCACACAATACACTTAAGACTTTTAATGGTACAAGATTTAAACCCTACGGTGTTCTTCCCTCGCTGTCTATTACGTTGGAAGGTAAATAGGTCAATGTAGAGGTTGAGGTCTTCGATGCACCTCTTGATTATAACCTTTTACTTGGTCTTAGTTGGATTGATTCCATGCATGCAGCCATGCCTACCCTTTTCCATGTGGTATGTTTCCCACACCAAGGAAAGGTCGTTACTGTTGACTAGCTGGCCTTTTTTAATTTCGAATCCCATACTAGCAACGTTCCTTTCATCTTGAAAACACCCCCTAGTTACGAGAATGTTGGAGTGGGTCTTCTTAAAGATTCAACTTTGATGGGTAATTTTCCAATCCCACCACCCGATATTCTCCCTCCTTTTGTTGCCTATGTTAACATGATATCCACCACCATTCATGAAACTCCTGCGTCATATGACCCATGGGTAGTACCTAGCCCTAGTGATTACCCTCGTTACGGTGACAAGATGCCTTTAAGTCCGGTTGAATATGATTACCAAGCTATTCAATCAACAACCCCCTCCTCTCCTCTCTGTGATTCATCTCTGGATCCATTTCATGTGATCATTCCTACTGATGAGATGATCATGTTAGTCATGTCTATGGAAGACGCTCCCTGGGACGATGGGAATCATGGCTCCATTCTCTTTCCAGAACGTGACACCATAGAGAGTTATCAACAGATTTCAACTCCGTCGACCATTGTTGTTGTTTCTTCCATTCCCGAGTCAACGCACGATGTTTTGTACGAAGGAAACTTGAGCAACATTTCACCTACCATCCCTCTCGACATATCCATTAAACCCAGAGTCATGGAGAATGTTCATATCGGAGCCTCATGTTCTACTGATGAGGTCCACACGTACAAATCCCTTTTCCAAGAATTTTGCTACGTTTTCTCTTGGAGTTATGAAGAGATGCCAGGCATTGATCCTAATATTTTTGTGCACAATATTAATACATAACCGGATGCTAAACCCATTCGGTAGAGACTTCACCCAGTGCACCCATGCAAAGCTGCTGCTATCAAGCTTGAAGTTGAAAAACTTCTTAAAGTTGGCTTTATTTATCAAGTGGCTTTGACTGATTGGGTATCCAATCTAGTTCTGGTGAATAAGAAAGAAGGTATCATCCACATTTGTGTAGATTATAGGGACATAAATAAGGCTTGTCCTAAGGAAAATACCTGACCCCTTTCATTGACCAGATTGTCGATGACTGCGTCAGCAATAAAATATTCTCTTTAATGGATGGTTTCTCTGGCTATAATCAAATCAATATTTTACCTGTGGACCAACAAAAGACCACTTTTATTTTCCTTTGGGGGACCTTCGCCTACTAGAAATTACCCTTTGGTCTCAAGAATGTTGGTGTGACTTTTTGGCGTGCTATTTATTATTCTTTCCATGATATTAAGCACATCATGCAACCTTATCTTGATGATCTACCGACACATTCCATGCATCGCCAAGATCAATCGGTGCATTTGAGGGCCATTTTTGTGCATTGTCGTTATTATTGTATCCGCTTAAACCCACACAAATGCGTTTTTTGTGTAGAGTCTGGTCAACTGCTTGTTTTTATTGTGTCGATACATAGGATTTGCGTAGACCCCTTGAAGGTTGACGCTATCCTTAATCTACCTCCTCCTTCCACTTTATGCCAGCTCCAAAGTTTGCAAGGGAAGGCAAATTTTTTACGTCTTTTCATCCCCAATTACGATGAACTGATGAAAGGATTCACTCGGTTACTCAAGAAAGGTTATGAGTTTGTATGGCACGATACTACAAACAAAGCCTTTGAATCTTTGAAACTTGCCTTAACCCATACAACATTATTGTTTCCCCCTGACTATAGCTGGGATTACTTCCTCTATTTAGTTGCTTCAGACTCTACCATTTCCATGGTCTTAGTCCAAGAGGATGATTCACATGATGAACATGTGATATACTATTTGAGTCAGAGTCTTACGACCACCGAGACCAAATACCTGCATGTGGAGAAAGTGGCCTTGGCAGCCGTTCAAGTTGTCCAACGTTTTCGACATTATATCCTATTACGTAGGACCACTGTTATTTCTGATTGCAACACTATGCAACATATCCTAACCCGACAACTTCTAGGGGGAAGGTACTCCAAATGAATAGTTATTCTCTAGGAGTTTGACTTAGAGTTTGAACGTGCGAAGTCTAAGAAATATTTGGTTTTCGTCGAACTGATATGTGACCTTCCCGCCACTAAGATAAAATGTGGCAGAGGATTCCTTACCTGACGAATCCCTTTTTATGATAAGTTCTAATGACATATGGTATGAGGATATCATTATCTATCTCCATAGTCAAACTTTCCGGCCTGATCTATCTAGTACAGATCGTCATCGTATATGGTATCAAGCCCGCCAATGTATCATTCTTGGTGATACTCTTTACCGCAGCAGTGTTGATTCCATTTTTTGACAATGTCTCACTTACGATGAAGCTGAGAAAGATTTGAATGATTGTCACTTCAGAGAATGTGGCAGTCATATATTTGGATATGCCATTGCCCAAAATATCTTACGGGCTGGTTATTTCTGGCCTTCTATGTTCAGAAATGCCATGATTTCCAAACTTATAATAACAAGATAAGATCTCATCCTGCTCCCTTACATCCTATAGTTTTTGTTGGTCCATTTGCCAAATGTGGCATTGACTTCATGACGTGTAACCCTCACTCGGCTGGGGGGGCATGGACACATCATTGTAGCTGTGGATTACTTCACTAAATCGACCAAGGTGATGCCTACATTTGATAACACTGGGAGAACTACAACATTGTTCATATTCAATCATATCATTACTCGGTTTGGTATCCATCAAGCTATCGTTATTGATCACGGTAGTCATTTTTGAAATTTTATGATGTCTGAACTTACTGAAAAGTTGGGTCTTCATCATGAAAACTCAACCCCCTATTATCCGCAAGCCAATAGCCAAGTTGAAGCAATCAACAAAGTTCTCATTACTATGCTTCGACGGATGATAGGAATTCACAAGACAACCTGGCACACAATGTTGTTCTCAACATTATGGGCCTATCGGGCATTTGTTAAGTCTACCACGGGATTTAAAATTTTCCAACTAGTTTATGGTATCGAAGCTATCTTTCCGATTCAATGTGAAATACCATCTTTGAAACTGGTCGTGGAACTTCTCCCCAATACCTCTGCCGAAGAAGAACATCTTTTGTATTTAATGCAATTAGACAAAACTCATCATGATACCACCCTAGTTATTGACACTTAGAAGAAACATGTCAAAGCCCAATACGACAAGCATGTCAAGCCACATATTTTTCTTGAAGGGGATCTAGTTCTCCTCTATGAGAAGGATCATGATTTGCTAGGGGTTGGTAAATTTGAGGACATGTGGTGAGGTCCTTACATCATCAAATGTGTGTTGGAGAAGGGAGCTTATGAGCTAGTCGATTATGATGGAATCCCTTTGAGTGAGCCCTGAAATGGGCTTTACTTAAATAAGTATTATGCTTAAGTCATTTTTGCATGAGTTCTTGTACTTTTAGTGTATCATACTCTTGTGTTCTTTTTCATTGTTTTGTTTCAACCTTCAACTGATGACCTTGCGTTGTTCTTGGTTTCCATATGTTGGTGTCTTCGCTACCCTACATTAGCTTCGTTGATGGCACTAGTCGCAGTACTCATAACTTAGTATCTGTTGCTTGGGCAATTTACGCACCGACAGATGAATTGGTTAGTCTACATGGTGTTTTTTGAAACTGGTCATGGAACTTATCCCTAATACCTCCGCCGAAGAAGAACGTCTTTTTTATTTAATACAATTAGATGAAATTAATTGCGATGTCGCCCTAGTTATTGAAACTCAGAAGAAACATGTCAAAGCCCAATACGACAAGCATGTCAAGCCACAATTTTTTTCTGAAGGGGATCTAGTTCTCCTCTATGAGCAGGATCATGATTTGCTAGGGGCCTGTAAATTCGAGTCCATGTGGTGAGGTCCTTACATCGTCAAACATGTGTTGGAGAAGGGAGCTTATGAGCTAGTCGATTATGATGGAATCCCTTTTAGTGAGCCCTGAAATGGGCTTTACTTAAAGAAGTACTATTCTTAAGTCATTTTTGCATGAGTGCTTGTACTTTTAGTGTATCATACTCTTGTGTACTTTTTCGTTGTTTGGTTTCAACCTTCAACTTCTGACCTTGCATTGTGCATGGTTTCTAGATGTCGGTGTCTTCGCTACCCTACATTGGCTTCGCTGATGGCACTAGTCGCAATACTCAGAACTTAGCATCTGCTGCTTGGGCAATTTACGCACTGACAGATGAATTAGTTAGTCTAATTGGTTAGTCTATAGGTAATCTTGTAAGATAAGAAGTCTAGAGGCAAGGCTTACCAAAAAGTTGTCGTCTTGAAGAAGTTTTGACTCAGTGTTCCCTGACAATGGGGCCAAAATGTTATCGCGCAGTTTGTATCAAGGATAAAAGGCTATCAAATGGACACTCAAACTGGTGTAACAGGAACCAATCCCACCCAATGTCACCACAATGGGATGGTTCTTTCTATTTAGGGTGGTAAGGCCCAGGGGAGATGTCCCCAGTGACTTGCAGTTTTAAGAAGGCAAACGATTACAAGATAAAGTAGTTATTCCCCCCTCACAAGTCACCATCGAGCAGGTAGTCTGGCCAAAGGCCAATAATAAAGTAAAACCCCCAAAGAGATACACCTGCCTGGAACAAAGCAACAATAAAATGATATATGCAAGCTTTGGTCAATGGGTTAGTACTTTATGTAAATTGATGACTATCTGATACACTTATAAGCAATTCATAATAAATATTAACGAAGTTGATGTTTATAAATCGCAATGAAAATTATGTCACTTCACCAATAAATGTTGGAACAATATGGCATTCAATGTAATAAATCAACACTTCATTCAATTTATGCCTTTAATCACCATTTGATTGCTCATAAAGTAAAACATTTGCTGCACCAATGATGTAATAGATAGGGATGATGACAACAATAGGGTTAGAAGGTTAGTGTTAGGCTAGGGTTAGTGAAGTTAGGGTTTGATTCAAAGTGTTGAGAGTTGTTTGTGATCAAGTTTACTTCAATGCATGAGGTCTTTAGATCGGTGCCTTAGGGTTAATGGAGTCAAGTAGTGTAAGACACAAGAGCTAAAGGAGGCAAAGGTAGGTAGGTCAAGGACTAGAGGGAGGGACTTTGGAGTGTTTCTAGAGAAAGGCCCCAAAGTGTTGCTACAACAAGGCTCTTTCAGCAAACCCTAGAGAAAATCGGCCCAAAGTGTAGTAGACCTAGGCTTAAGGTGTATCTCTCTTCTTAGCTTATAGATAGTACGACTAGCAATAAATGAAGAAAAAAAAAGGGAGTGTAGCAACGGCTAGGCTCTCTCCTTCTTTAATGGCTGAAAAATTTCTCTCAATGGGGACATGAGACAAGGACCTACTTGTGTGCTTCTCACCTAGGGTTTTTTTCAACAAAAACATAAACATATGCAAGAAATTAAACTACAACCATTCATTCAAGAAGTTTTGCAGAAAAATACTTACAATTCACCAAGAAGAAGCAATGCAAACCCTAGTTGTAACACCTTCCATTAAGAGAAATGCCAAAAATGCCAAAATAATCTTCCTTCAACAAGTGTGCATCACTAAATCAGCCAATAAACCAAGAGAGGGCACAAATTTCAGACCAATTTATGGAGTCAGTAAGTTATGATGAAAAAATGAACGTAAAAATCCTTCATTTATACGGTATCATAACCTAAATTTACATTTTAGGTCATGTAAAAGGCCGACAAGGCCAAAATACTAGAATCATATAGTTTTACATTAAAATGCTAATTTAAAACCCTAATCAAGATGAAAAGAGAATAAAATCTCCTCAATGGGAGACACTAACCCCTTTTAGGGAAAATGGGGCATCTTGGAGCAAAACGTTAGCCCTCCTTGGGCTTCTCCAACTTGCCACATGTGCCAATAATGCCCAGTATGCCTCCCAAGATGTCAAATAGGTTGGATGACATCATGGTCATCAAGGGTGATGTCATAGGCCTTCAAAGGCCAATGTTCCACTAAAAGAGGGTCAATCGTCGTAGGTCAAGCTCTACCAAAGTGCCTCTGGTGGAACGTCCTCTTCTTCCCTGGTGCAAAGCCCCTGATCCATCCTTGTCTTGTCTCTGCCCCCTAATGGAGTCTCAACATCCATTTAATGGGCTCTTCAGCCCCATGTATGTCTGAATTGATCATCTCCCCATGTGTACTGGTCCAAATGGTACCTGTCCATCAGGCATGGTCCTACACATCAAAAGCTATGCCCTCCATGGGTTCATCAGTCACAAGGATCATAGCAATGTCAATCACATTTCATCATCAATATTATTAAACATGTGCATAAAATCCCTAATACATCAGTTAACAACTCAAAGATGTTACACAAGCCTGCAATACAAGTCTGGAGAAAAGGACAGGGCATCCTATTGGGTTAGTGTCCACTGGAAAAGGAAAGTTCCCGGAAGAGAACTCATCCAAGACATGTAAGTGGGTGATGTGGTTAGGGGATTTCCAAGCATCTGGGTGTAATGAGGATCAAGGATGCAAGAAACATTACTTGTGGGTGCCTTTGTAGAAGGCGAGTTGTACCTGTCCTAGATGCAATTTTTCCAAGCCCATTCTTGCCTCTTATTCTTATTATTTTTTTTCTTTTATCTTTTATTGTTTTTCTTTTTGTTCAAGGGCTAATTAGGGGACACTGCCCTAGCGTGGTGACTAGTGGTGACAACATTACCCACAAGTACTTTCACAGAAATGAGAAGGTTGGATCATGATGAGACCCCCTTTCCCTTGGCCATGCAACCAAGAGCCACTGCCCTAGCGTGGTAACCAGCTGGTGGCAATGTCATACTGCTAGGTACCCATGGACCTAATAGGTTGGCTCATGATGAGACCCCCTATCCTCCGGCTAGGTCTTGTTTTATCATTTTTTCGGGTCCCTCTTGTTTCTTGCTGAGAATATTTTTACTGCTTTCTTGGGGATCCCTGGGCGAAGCATCTCGAGGTTTTATTCTTAGGCTTTTATCTTTTACCAGCTTTCTTTTGCCTTCTTGGCCTTTAGCGCCTTCTTCCCACAAGATAAGATGCAGTACTGAAAATAGGTCAACCCAATGCTTGGACAAGTGGAATGGGATAAGTGAGCAGGAAACAAGATGGAACAGTGGTGTTATGACGAGAGTGGACGATGGATTTTCAGAAATCCCCCAGTGGCAAACCCAAACCTACAGACACGGGCTTGCTAGGGCACCCTGTGAATCCCCCCAAGCATGGTCAAGTGGGAAAGTGTAAGATCGAAGCAATTGTTAGAAATAAAACGAATCATATGCATACATTCAATGGTTTTGATGATCAAAGTGAAACATACCATGATACTTAGACTAATTACCTCATGGAGCAAGAACCTTCTCTGACATAGGACCAAGCTGATGGTGATGGATGTTGCTGCTGCTGACAAGATGAAGATGTTGGAAGAAAGAAAAGGTGGGCCCTCCAGGGCCATGCTAAAGTCAATCCTGCTCTCGGTACTCCATGTTTAGGGCCTGTGGGCCTCGAGACATGATCTCCTAGTTATCCCTAAAAGTGGGGGATAACATCTGGCTCCAACTCGGGGACATGTGCTCATCGTAGAGCGCATGAGAACCTCAACATCTTCGGCATAACCTGCTAACTTGCTCGATCTCAACAGAAGCATCAGTATCAAAATTGGGGTGGTAATTCCACCCCAACATAGATATATATATACATAGACTGAAATAAAACAATCAATAACGTAAATGTGAAAGCAAACTAATATGCAATGAAAATGGTATAGTACACGAATGCAAGAATGCCTACTTACCTGCACTTACCGGTGAAGTTAGGTTCCAAGTGGATGTTAACGCTTGATGTCTAAAGCGTTCACTAGTAACTTCAAGGCCTCCCCCTCCATGGTGCCAAGGTTGAAAGAGTTCACACCTGCATGACTTGTGATTCTATAAGGACCTGTCCATAAACTGTCAAACTTCTTATGCATACCAGGTTTCTCCTTTCTTTTATCCCATAGTAGTACGAGGTATCCTTCAGTGAAGTTTCTTTCCTTAGCTTTATGGTCAAAGGTGCTTTTTATCTTCTCCTAGTTTCTTTCCTTATGACCAAGGGCGTTTCGTCTGGTCTCATCCAACTCTATTAGCTGGTTGATTCGTCCTTGGATTGCTTCCCTATCTATAGCATAATGTTGGGTGAAACAAAGGATGGGAATTTGGAGGTTCACAGAAAGCTTTGCTTCTAGTCCATATACCAATTCAAAAGGGGTCTTTCCTGTGGAGGTCTTTGTTGTTATTCGGTCCGCCCATACTGCATACTTGATTTTTCTATCCCAAGATTTCTTATTTTCCCCCACGACTTTCTTCAAAATATTCATAAGGTTTTTATTGCTTGATTCTTCCAATCTGTTTCCTTGTGGATAGTAATTGGAGGAATGGGATAGGAAAATGCCATATTTAAAGAAAAATTCCACTAGAGCGTGTGAGATAAAAGCTTTGGCATTGTGTGTAGTGATTTTGGAAGGGATACCGAACCTAGTTATGATTTGTTCTTCCAAAAAGTTCATGACTACTTCTTCGGTGGATTTCTTTGTGGGAATGGATTCAACCCATATAGTGAAATAATCTGTGGCTGTTAGGATCCACCGGTAGCCATTACTCAAATTATCTTTAAACTCACCAAAGAAATCTAAACCCCAATGCTGAAAGGGTGCTTCTATCACTACAGGTTTTAGGGGTTGCGTTGGGAGCTTTTGTTTACCAGAGAAGTGCCAACAGGGTTGACAAGCTCGGACATGTTGGTGAGTATCTGAAAAGAGTGTTGGCCAATAATACCTAGCCCTCAGGATTTTGTGAGCAGTAGTGCGGGCTGCAAAATGTCCACCACAATATCCAGAGTGTAATTCTTCTAGCAACCTTTTTGCCTCTTCCTTATTGACACATATAAGTATGATCTCGTCAGGGTTTCTCCACCCACGACCATCTTCGTTCAAACAATATTTCATTTCCC
This sequence comes from Picea glauca, assembly GCA_000966675.3. Taxonomy (NCBI): domain Eukaryota; kingdom Viridiplantae; phylum Streptophyta; class Pinopsida; order Pinales; family Pinaceae; genus Picea; species Picea glauca. The sequence goes on from JZKD02S1763698.1 coordinate 279,368, forward strand.
TTAGTATTAAAGCCCTTCTTTTGTAGTCTACCAGGTGATTAGGATAAGACAAGTTCTTTAGATAATAGACAATATTGGAATACAACTTATCATGCTCTAGTTCAATGACTACCACATTTACTTGTTCATTCTCACCACTTTGTATGGCTTCTTGGTTGCTCTTGGTCAGCATTTGGGCTAAACCTTGTCCCTTTATTATTTTGGTGGGTTTTATCTCTAAGTCATACTCCTGGATTTTGGATACCCATTTTCCTCTAGTTCCCATGCAATCTTGTTGTGATAGGACATCTTTTAATGCTGGGTAAGGGACATAAGCCTTAATTTTGTTGTAGCTAATGTAATTTCTAAAGTGTTTAAGGGATTTTACCAAGGCATACACTTGTTTCTTAGTGATTGTGTAATTCAATTTGGAATCTCTAAGGACCTTGCTCATAAAGTCTATGGGGTGTTCATAGTCATTGACATCCTTTTGCATCAGAACGCTTGCAATGGTATCCTGGTAGGCAAACGAGAATATGATGAAATCTTGCAAATAATCAGGGATGATGAAGATGGGGGCTTGGGAGATAACATATTTAATATCCTCAAAAGACTTGATGGCCTTGTCATCCCATCTAAAAGCAACATCCTTTTTTAGCAAAGCACTCATGGGTTTTATTCTTTCGGCAAAGTTCGGAACAAATCTTTTGATGGAATTGATCTTTCCAAAAAAGGATTGTAAGGATTTTTTGTTGACTAGGGGGCGGACATCTCTTATTGATTGGAACCTTTCAGGATCAATGGATACCCCTCCCTTTGAAGCCATGTGACCTAGAAGTTTTCCCTCGTCAATCCCAAAAACAGATTTCTTGGGGTTTAGAGAGATGTCATACTTCCTACAACGTTCAAAAACAATCCTGAGGTGTGAGAGGTGGTCCTTTCTGTCTTTTGATACAATAATGATGTCATCCTAGTAAATTTCTATGATCTTTTGTATAAGATCCCTAGAGGAAAAATCCATTACTCTTTGAAAGGTAGCACCAGTGTTCATAAGACCAAACGACATTATTAAGTACATAAAGGTTCCTCGGGGTGTAGTAAATGTTGTTTTGAGCTGGTCTTCTCTTTTGAGCAAGACTTGGTTGTACCCGGAAAAACCATCCAACATGGACATCATCCCTGCCCTAGTAACCCTTTGCAGCGGATGTTCCATGTTTGGGAGAGGGTAGTTTTCCTTCAAGGAGAACTGGTTAAGGTTGCGGAAATCAATACATAGGTGTATGTCATCGGTCTTCTTTCGGACAACTACCAAATTTGACATCTAAGAAGAATATTGAATAGGGGCTATGATGCCAGCGTTAACCATTTTCTGGAGTTCTTTTTGTATTTGGCTTGCTAACTTTGGATTAATATGTCTTATCTTTTTTCGAAAGGGTTTGGCTCCTTCAACCAAGGGTATGGCATGCTAAATGAAATCTCCTCTATAGGCTTTCAACTCATCGTAATTCCATGCAAAGGTATCTTTAAATTCCCAAATGAGTGCTAGTATTTCCAACCTCTCCTTTTCAGTGGTGCCTTTTCCTATCTTGATCATCCTTGGGTCTATCTCTGTACCAATGTTGAATTCTAGGGCTTTACATGCTTGTTTATTGGGCCTTCTTCCTTTGAAAACATCATGTCTATTAAAGAGGCTTTCCAAGGGAACACAACCTTTAGGTAAAGTATTGTTTTGAAGGTTTATAACCTCCAAGTTCATGGAGTCAGCTAGAAAGTTAATTTGTGAATAAGTGAATTCTCTGTTGTTTTCCATGAACCTGATGATTTGGTCATCATCTTCAAAGACTTGCCAATGCTAAAAGTTATCAGGAACAGAAGGCCTAAAGAGGACTTCCATCTTGCATAAGTCATGAAGTGGTCCTTCACAAGGTTGTAGGGTGGAAGCAAAAATAGCCAAGGCATCCACCATGTGGTTATCTTCTTGAGGAATGACTTTGAGTGACACTATCTTGAAGGATTTTGAAAGGGATTGAGATGAATCTTGGTACTTCTTCAACTTCTTATTCTTTGTAGCAAATTTCATCATTACTTATGATACTATGAGGTCTGAGTCCCCTTTTACCTTTAGGTGTGCAACATCCTTGTCAATTGCTAAGTTGAAACCTAGGATCAAAGCCTCATACTCAGTGATGTTGTTAGTGCAATGGTATTCTAGCCTATACGAGTGGTAAAAGGCTTCACGGGAAGGGGTTGTCAAGACAATTCCATCACCTGATATGGAGTTTGAGTGAGATCCATCAAATTCTAAAGTCCAAATTCCCTCAGATTCTTCGATGGTGTCAATATGTAGCTTCCCTTCTTGGACAAACCAATTATTGACATCACTGTCAATACACAAGAGTTGGTCGCTTAACTTGTCAAGGGTTTCGACTGGGGAGCCTATGAGGGGTTCATTATGGAGGGTGAAGAATCCTCCTTTAGGGTGAGGGATGGTTACCTTATATTCTTGTTCATCAAAGCTTCCACCCAAATTCTTTATGAGTTTTTTGTGAAGGATGATACCCAAACTGTTCAAGGCATCTTCCACAATCACATCTATAAAAAAAGGAGCACTAGGGCAGGCGTCAAAGGAAACTTCTAGATTTTTAATGATTCCCTTTGCAAAACCACCTATGGTATTTGGTTGTGAAAGGATCAAACCTAGACGATGCATGATTTCTTCCATAATAATGTTGGTTGTAGCATTTAGGTGCAAGACACAATTACGGAGGAGGGAGTTATTGACTTGGAGAGTGACATAGAAAGGTGTGACCTCAAGGCTCTTTGAAACAATGTTTTCTACTTGGTGGATAAAGAGAGGAAATTCTTCAGGAGGATCATGCTCAAAGGTTCATGGCGGAGAGACTTCAATCTCCTCCTTCTGGGAAGGCTCAATTTCCACAGGAAGTTCCTGAAGAGGGGCATCCTATACATGGGTATGGGAAAAAATCCATTTCATTTTGGGGGGTGTGAGTTCAACTTGAAAGATTTCTGAAGGCTTAGGTTCAGTGATAAATTAATCACTAGGGTCCAAAAGGTCATTATTGCATGAGAGGTCAACCTGACAGATGTAGTCCTCGAATTCAAGATTCCTCTCAATCTAATAAGCTAAATCTTGTGCTTCCTTTAGGGTTGAGGGTGACCGGTCCCTGAGGGTGAATTGTAAAATCCCTTCTAAAGAGCTTATGTAATGTTTGAGGATAGATTCTTCTGAGATTATTTTTGGTCGGACCTTTTTGAGGAGGAGGCTGAACCTATCACTAAAATCCTTAACGCACTCATAGGAACCCCTACAAATATCAAGGTATTGAGAGTAAGAATTTTGTGTGTGTTCACTATTGCACCACCTTATTTTGAAAGATTTTTCCAGCTCTTCAGGATTTTTTATGCTTTGTTTTGGGTAGGCATCGATCTAAACCTTGGCATCCTCTATAAGAGATCTTGCAAAGAGTCTCATAAATACATCAAGGTGTTCTTGACCGGCTTGATGAATATCAAAGCTATCACAAAACTGGGGCCAATGTGAATTACTGGGAATTCCTTTTCTTGAGAAAAGTGGCAACCAAGAATTTGTGTCTTTGGGAAAGTCATGTAATCCACCTTGGATATTACTTAGGTTAAAACAACCGAAATCTTCAAGGTGAGATCATTTGTGTGGATCTAGTGGAGGAGTAGGCTTTGTCAGGGTGACAATTGCCACAGTAGACGGGTTTGAGTACTATCGCCCGCTATGGGTCATCATCGATGGAGTCGCAAATAATTTGCTTGAAACTCTCAAAGAAAAGGGAAAACACCCTAGTGGAGTCACCAGGTAAGCTTGTAAAATAAGAAGTCTAGAGGCAAGGCTTACCGAAAATTTCTCGTCTTGAGGAAGTTTTGACTCAGTGTTCCCCGACAACGACACCAAAATTTTATTGTGTAGTTTGTAGCAAGGATAAAAGGCTATCAAATGGAGATTCAAACTGGCGTAACATGAAACAATCCCACCCAATGTCATGACAATGGGATGGTTCTTTCTATTTAGGGTGGTAAGGCCTAGGGGGGACGTCCTCGGTGACTTGTGTTGGACAACTGAGAGGAGGGGGGTGAATCAGTTGTTACCGTGCTTAAACAATTATGCTTATTTTAAACTCTTTACAGATCACTCAATGACAATCACAATAATGCAGGGAAGTAAGCAATAGAACATTCAACATCATTCACACATATGAGATACATAGAGACAGATATTTCTTGAGGAAACCCATAAAGGGTAAAAACCTCTTCTTCTTTATATGATAAGTAATCTTTACATTCTATACATTATCATACTTATGAGCACCAACTCATAATGAGGCTACAACCTTTGTTTTTCAAGCTGCTACTTGTTGAGAGCACCAACTCTTTGGATTCTCTAGCACCCACTAGAAGGAAACATCAACTCCCTGGTTTCTCTAGCACCCACTAGAAGGAAGCACCAACTTCCTAGTTTCTCTAGCACCCACTAGAACGAAGCACCAACTCCCTATTTTCTCTAGCACCCACTAGAACGAAGCACCAACTCCCTAACAGTTCCAGTACCAACTGAATGGAAGCACCAACTTCCTAAGAGTTCCAGCACCAACTTCCAGTTACATAGGAACCGACCTGTATATCAGAGAACCAATGTTCTCCCTTGCACCACCCTGCCACCCTAGTTTCTTTGGCTGCAACCAGATGGAAGCTACAACTTCCTGTGTTCAAGCACCCACTTGAACCTCTGAGGAAAAGAGTCCTCCCTAGCACCTCCCTACCACCCTGAAATATTAATCTTTGCTACTGAAACTTATTACAGTGATATAATTTTCATCAATGGCTTACCAGTCTCATCACTGTTCTACTACACTACCCTGCTCTGTCTTCCTCACTGTCTTCCTGCACACATGCCTTGCACTTTCTGTTCTTTTTCCTTTTATGCTATGTGTTCCATGTCCATTCAATGCACCATTCCTCTTCTGTGTATATCATTTGTTGCACACTGCCTCCTTCTACATGCCTGAATCACTCTCAACAACAACACTCATCTCTTCTTTGTTCTCCATTCTTATAGTCTCTGTGCACCTTGTGCATACTATATGCACAATTCTTTTGCGTTCTCTACACCCCGCCATTGTTCTCCACTTCAAGATGTTCACTGCCACTCCAAATTTCCACCGCTTCACTCCCTCGAGAATCAACACACTCTCTCTGTTCTGCATGTTCTCCTCGTGTCGAGTCCTCTTCCTGATCATCATGGAAATTCCTCAGCTTTTCTGGAAGTTATACCCATGCGTTCATCATCACTGGGTGTTATGTTGAGATTCCTTAGCCTGTCTAGCAATCGAGACTCTTCATCTTCCCTATCATAGTCAATCTCATCCTCTTTGTTGCAGTTACAGGCTTCAATGCTCTTCCATCTGTCAATTGCCTCTATGACTAGTCTTCATTCCACTGGCAGATGCCTTGAGACTCTTTAGCTCCTCTGGCAATCACACTGAGGCCTCTTTGATTTTTCTGTGTCGAAACAATCAATGGTTTCTAGAAGTTACACTGTGAACCTCTTGAGCCTTATGCCTTTGGCACCTTTCACCTTTCCTTTCACATGTGGCCTCAGGCGGTGACCACACGCCCGTTCAAAAGGTGCTTTCGCGATTCTTATTTCAACAATTCTTGTTGTGAGGCATCTTGACTCTCCAAGTCCCAATCTCCGAAATGGATATTAGCTTCATGCTAGCTCCTCCCTTGAGCCTTCGTCGATGTGACCATAGGTTATGACCAGGGGCCAATTCTGAACATGCATTTCACATTTCGTCATTTCGGCATTTCGGCATTCCTGTGGTGAAGCATCTCGACTCTTCATGTTACAATCACTGAAAAGAATCTTAGCTTGGTGCTAGCTCCTCCCTCTCATATGACCACTGACGGTGACCATAGCCTACACCAAAAGGTATTTTGGCATTTCGACATATCTATGGTGAAGTGTTTCGACACTCCAAGTCATGAACCCCAAAATTTTCAGTGTTTCGCATTTCAGCGTTTCGACATTTCTGTGTTGAAGTGTTTCGACACTCCAATTCACGAACCCCAAAATTTTTGACGTTTCACATTTCGGCATTTCTGTTTTGAAGTGTTTCGACACTCCAAGTCACGAACCCCAAAATTTTCGGCATTTCACATTTCACAACTTCAGGACTTCTGTGATGAAGAGTCTCAACTCTTCATGTTGCGATCGCCAAAACTCTGAAATTGAGTCAGATCAACGGTCCACAATCTTGATGGTTCGACGATCCAGATATTTTCATGATTTCGCATATCGCGAGTTCCTACCATGAGTTTCTTCCTTGACTCCTCCAACTCCCGGTATCCAAAACTCCTAAATAGAGTCAGATCAACAATCCACAATCTCCCTTTGATCAACGACTCAGATTAAGTCGTGTTTTCACATTTCACGATTTCGTCATTCTTGTCGTGAGTGTTCTTGACACTTCCAACTCCCGGTATTCGAAACTTCGAAATGGAGTCAGATCAATGGTCCACTATCTCCCTTTGATCAATGACTCAAATTAAGTCGTGGTTTCGCATTTCACGATTTCAACATTCTTGTAGTGAGTGTCCTAGACACCTCCAACTCTCAGTATCCGAAACTCTGAAATGGAGATTAAGTCGTGGTTTCACATTTTTTGATTTTCTGTCGTGAGTTGCTTCCTTGACTCCTGGAGTTTACGCTTCTTAATGGGATCCAATGATCACTTGTTGAACTTTCCATTTCCATGCCATTATCCCTTCACTGTTGGTCGTGATCTTTGCCATCAATGACAAAAATGCATACTCTGCACTATCTCTTCTGATCTTATCGAGATTGCTCTACTACATCTTCCCAAAATACTTCTGGTGCCCACCTGGCACATTCTTCTTGTACTTAATCCATCGTTGTTGTTGTACTTTCCATCAATGAAAAGAATACACTACCTGTAAAACATGCCAAAAATATCCCCCTTTGGTTTTGATGGCAACAAAGGCACCCAGACTCTTTTCTCCCCCTTTGACATCAATGTCAAAGAACACTTGCTGCCCCTTAGTTGTTGTAGTATTTTTAGGAGGTATCAGATATTAAACCAACACAAACTCCCCCTGACAGGATGGACTCTCTTATTTGAGGCCTACAGAATATTTGTATCTAAACCAGAGTATTCTCCTTCTAATTCTTGGACCTGTTCATCTTCAGCTTCTGCTATATCATCTGTACAATACTCAAAATTGCTCACCTCTCTTACTGGGACTCCTTCATCAACCTTTTCTTGTCATAACTGGATGACTCCCCCTATCATTGTTCTCTCTCTGCTTCTGACTGATTTCCCCCTTTGTTCCTAAAAGGTTATCTTTCCTTGACAAGGTCTTTCCTCTTGTTATCTCTACAGGATGTCATGTATATCATTTTGTAAAAAAAAATGTTGTTGTTGAAGATGATGATGTCCTATTGAAACACTGCATAATTGTAGCTTGTACTTTTTAAATAACCTTTGGATCTCCCCATTGATTCTCATCGATCTCTATTACTACAATTTCATTTTTCTTCCATGATGCATACAATCCAAGGCTTTTATAAACATATTCAATCACAAGAAAAAACTGCTACAACCACTCTCATACCTGCTTTTCTTTTTCATAGACGAAGGACCTGTATCAGGTTTCTTAGGAGTACTGATTTCTTCCTTGTTGTATCCAATACCAGATTTGTCATTTGGTGATATTTGACTATCCAAGAGCTTATCCAGGGTCATGGAGCTGTTTAAGAACTTGCTTTGGGTGTTTGACTTCTCAACCTTCAAAACTTCAGCTTCCATCTTATGACATGATTCTTCTTCTGCTTCTTCCATGGGATAGATGCTAACTGAACATTCTTTTATTGTATCTGTGTCTTCTTCTTTACTTGCAGGGGAGGATTTAATATCAACATCATTAATTGTCCTTACGCCTTTATTCACCACTTGTCCTGAGTTTACATTTACCTTACACTCTTTGGACATGAACACCTCTTCACTGCCTCTGTCACACTTTTGACTTGTATTGATCCAATTATGTTTCAGACCATTCACAAGTAGAACATACTAGGCATCTCCTTTGACATTACTCAAACTCACCATCCCTCTATCCTTGATTTTACCTGGTTCATCATTTTCAAGAATCACATTTCCTGTTTTTCTTTTACTTATTGACATAATATTATCCTTGTCTCCAGTCATGTGCTTGGAACATCCACTGTCTATATTCCCAGAGGCCTTTTGTTTTTGAGTTGAAAGTGCTAGACCACCTTTTTCACTGTCTTTCCTTTTCAATGTGTTGGCCTTTCTATCTAAGAACTTTATCCTTGGATCTGCTTTGTAATTCTTCAGATGGAAGTTTGCAACTTTGTGGCCAAAGTCGTGACAGTTATAACATTCAATCTCATTGTTCAATAGGTCAAAGTTATTGTTGCAGCGTTGTCTACTCATTGACTATTTATTATGTCTTGACCTCCTCAGTTGCATGTATCTAGACTTAATTTGGAAATTTGGAATCTATGATGATTTGTTACTTGGTTGTACCATTTTTTGTTGTGGCAGATATTTATTCCTTGGAAATCTTAATTGCTCATGTCTAAGTATTAAGGAACAATTTATAGCTTTGTGACCAAAGTTAGAACAGTAGAAACAATATCCATAGAAAAATTCTTTGTACCTGGAAAATGGTTGTCTTCTTTGAGAGAATCGATTTCTTCCATGCTGATGATTTCCTTGAGCAGGGAGTGTATTATTTCCTTGTTCTATAGATTTAGTTCTGGCACCTTTTTCTTTACTCCTCCTGGGCGGTTGATTATCTTCCTTTATTTCTGCAGGTTTGTTGTCATCATTGGTTGTAGATTTGACAAACTTGATGAAGTCTTTGTTTCTTGGATGAACACTATTTTATCCCTCTTCATAACCCAACCCTATTTTGAACTTTGGATTCCTTTGCTGATTCAGAATGGTGGCTAATCCTTCTGAGTCTTTGATACTTGATAGATTCTGATGATACAAGGCTTGAAACTTCTCCAACTCTTTCCTAGTTTTCACTACTTCTTCTTCTAGAGCTTTACATCTTGCCTTCTTTTCTAATAACTGTTGTTTCAGAATGTCCTCGATTTTATTTGCCTCTTCTAATTCCACTTTTAGCAGGGAAAATTTTTCATCAGGCTATTCACTATCTTTCTCAAATTGTATCAACAATTGTTTTTGCTTTCTGTTCTTAATTCTAAGTCTGTCAATCTCTTCCAGTGCACTGATTAGTTCTCCTTCCATATCAACCACAAATTCTTCTTCATTAGCCTCACTTCCTGTGATTTTATTATCATAATCATCTTGGGCCATAAGAATGAATTCATTTTCCTTATCTTCATGCGAGGAGTCACTATCTATGTCTTCTGAAGAGTTAACATCGTTTACACATAAACTTTTCTTTCTTCCAAATCTCTTAGGTTTGAACTTCTTTTCACCTTCAGAGTTTTGATCATGTTTCTTGTGTGGACATTTATTTGTAAAATGGCCTATCTTACCACAGTTGAAACATTTGAAGGGAAACTTACCTTGGTACTTTCCTGATCCTTTCTTTAGTCTTCTCATGAATTTTTCTTCAATTTCATCAGGCTCAGAATTTTCATTCTTATCTGCTTTAAATGATGCTTCTCTAGAGGTGGGTTTATCTGTAACTATCCTCATTTCATATGCAGTCAAAGTTACTATAAGTTGATCAAAAGCCAAAGCCTTTATATCATTAAGTTATTCTATAGCTGAGACCTTTGGGTTGAACCTATCTGGAAGAGATCTCAAAATTTTCTGAACTAAAGAGGGTTCCTCAATTTTTTCACCAAGTGCTTTCATTGCATTTACTAGTTCTTCAACTCTTAGAAAATACTTCCCAATGGTTTCATCTTCTTACATCTTTAGCTTTTCAAATGGTACTCTGTAGGTTTGAAGCTTGGCATCTTTTACCTTCTCATTACCTTCATAACTGCTAATGTGTTTGTCCCACATTTCTTTGGCAGTTTGAAGATGCATCACCTTTACAAACTCAGCTTCTGCAAGTCCATTCAAGATAGCATTCATTCCCTTAGCATTAAAGCTAAATTATAAATTATCATCCTTGGAAGCTAGCACAATAGGCTTTATGTATCCAGTCTCTACTACATCCCAAACATCAACACCTAAGGCCATTAGGTATGTTCTCATTCTAACCTTCCAAAAGGCGAAGTTTGTTCCATTGAACAAAGGGGATTTATTGGTTTAATTTCCTTCATGGCTTGACATGTTTAAGCTCTAGGATCTACCCTTAGATAAAAGGGGCTGGTTATGATACCAATTGTTGGACAACTGAGATGGGGGGGGAAGGGGGTGAATCAGTTGTTACCGTGCTTAAACAATTATGCTTATTTTAAACTCTTTACAAAGCACTCAATGACAATCACAATAATGCAGGGAAGTACGCAATAGAACATTCAACATCATTCACACATATGAGATACACAAAGATATATATTTCTTGAGGAAACCCATAAAGAGTAAAAACTTCTTCTTCTTTATATGATAAGTAATCTTTACATTCTGTACATTATCATACTTATGAGCACCAACTCATAATGAGGCTACAACCTTTGTTTTACAAGTTGCTACTTGTTGAGAGCACCAACTCTCTGAATTCTCTAGCACCCACTAGAAGGAAGCACCGACTCCTTGGTTTATCTAGCACCCACTAGAAGGAAGCACCAACTCCCTAGTTTCTCTAGCACCCACTAGAAGGAAGAACCAACTCCCTGGTTTCTCTAGCACCCACTAGAAGGAAGCACCAACTCCTTAATATTTCCAGCACCAACTGGATGGAAGCACCAACTTCCTAAGAGTTCCAGTACCAACTGGATGGAAGCACCAAATTCCTAAGAGTTTCAACACCAACTGGATGGAAGCACCAACTTCCAGTTACACAGGCACTGACCTGTATATCAGAGAACCAATGTTCTTCCTTGCACCACCCTGCCACCCTAGTTTCTCTAGATGCAACCAGATGGAAGCTACAACTCCCTGTGTTCAAGCACCCACTTGAACTTTTGAGGACAACAGTCCTCCCTAGCACCTCCCTACCACCCTGAAATATAAATCTTTGCTATTGAAACTTATTACAGTGATAAAATTTTCATCAATGGATTACCAGTCTCATCACTATTCTACTACACTTCCCTACTCTACCTGCCTCACTGTCTTCCTACACACATGCCTTGCACTTTCTGTTCTTCTTCCTTTTATTCTCTATGTGCCATGTCCATTAAATGTACCATTCCTCTTCTGTGTATATCAGCTGCTACACACTTCCTCCTTCTACACGCTTGAATCACTCTCAACAACAACACTCATCTCTTCTTTGTTCTCCATTATTAAAGTCTCTGTGCACCTTGTGCATACTATATGCACAATGCTTCTACATGCTCTACACCCTGCCATTGTTCTCCACATCGGGATGTTCACTTCCACTCCACATTACCACCACTTCATTCCCTCAAGCATCAACACACTCTCTTTGTTCTGCATGTTCTCCTCGTGTCGAGTCCTCTTCCTGATCATCATGGAAATTCCTCAGCTTTTCTGGCAGTTATACCCATGCGTTCATCATCACTAGGTGTTATGCTGAGATTCCTTTGCCTGTCTAGCAGTCGAGACTCTTCGTCTTCTCTATCATAGTCGAGCTCATCCTCTCTCTTGCAGTTACAGGCTTCAACGCTCTTCCATCTGTCAATCGCCTCTATGAACAGTCTTCATTCCACTGGCAGATGCCTTGAGACTCTTCAGATCCTCTGGCAATCACATTGAGGCCTCTTTGATTTTTTTGTGCAGAAACAATTAGTGGTTTCTGGCAGTTACACCGTGAACCTCTTGAGCCTTATGCCTTTGGCACCTTTCACCTTTCCTTTCACATGTGGCCTCAGGCAGTGAACACATGCCTGTTTAGAAGGCACTTTCATGATTCACATTTCAATAATTCCTGTTGTGAGGCATCTCGACTCTCCAAGTTGCGATCTCCAAAATGGAGATTAGCTTCATGCTAGCTCCTCCCTTGAACCTTCATCGATATGACCATAGGTTATGACCAGGGGCCAATTCTGAACATGCATTTCGCATTTCGACATTTCGACATTTCGCCATTTCGACATTCATGTGGTGAAGCATCTCGACTCTTCATGTTACAATCATCGAAAAGGAGCTTAGCTTGGTGCTGGCTCCTCCCTCTCACATGACCATTGATGGTGACCACAACCTACACCAAAAGGTATTTCAGTGTTTCGCATTTCGGTGTTTTGGCATATCTATGGTGAAGTGTTTTGACACTCCAAGTCACGAACCCTAAAATTTTTGGCATTTCACATTTCGACATTTCTGCATTTCTTTGTTGAAGTGTTTCGACACTCCAAGTCATGAACCCTGAAATTTTTGGCGTTTCTCATTTCGGCGTATCGACATTTCTGTGTTGAAGTTTTTCGACACTCCAAGTCATGAACCCTGAAATTTTCGGCGTTTCACATTTCGCAACTTCGGGACTTTTGTGATGAAGAGTCTCGAATCTTCATGTTGCGATCGTCAAAACTCCAAAATTGAGTTAGATCAATGGTCCACAATATTGATGGTTTGGCAGTCCTAATATTTTCATGATTTCGCATATCGCGAGTTCTTGCCATGAGTTGCTTCCTTGACTCCTCCAACTCCCGGTATCTGAAACTCCTAAATGGAGTCAGTTCAACGGTCCACAATCTCCCTTTGATCAACAACTCAGATTAAGTCGTGGTTTCACATTTCGCAATTTCGTCATTCTTGTCATGAGTGTTCTTGACACCTCCAACTCCCGGTATCCGAAACTCCGAAATGGAGTCAAATCAATGGTCCACGATCTCCCTTTGATCAACGACTCAGATTAAGTCATGGTTTCGCATTTCACAATTTCCACATTCTTGTCGTGAGTGTCCTAGACACCTCCAAATCCGGTATCCGAAACTTTGAAATGGAGATTAAGTCGTGGTTTCACATTTCACGATTTTTTTCCGTGAGTTGCTTCCTTGACTCCTGGAGTTTACACTTCTGAATAGGATCCAACGATCACTTGTTGAACTTTCCATTGCCATGCCATTGCACTGTTAGTCATGATCTTTTCCATCAATGACAAACGCGCATACTCTGCACTATCTCTTCTGATCTTATCGAGCTTGCTCTATTGTGTCTTCCCAAAATACTTCTGGTGTCACCTGGCACATTCTTCCTGTACTTAAGCCATCATCGTTGTTGTACTTGCCATCAATGAAAAGAATATGCTACTTATAAAACATGCCAACAACCTGGGGTTTTGAGAAGGAAAAGGATTACAGGATAAAGTAGTTATTCCCCCCTCACAAGTCGCCACCTAGCAGATAGTCCGGCCAAAGGACAATAATAAAGTAAAACCACCAAAGAGATACACCTTCTTGGAACAAAGCAACAATAAACTGATATATGCAATCTTTGGTCAATGGGTTAGTACTTTATGTAAATTGATGACTATCTGATACACATATAAGAAATTGATAATAAATATTGATGAAGTGAATGTTTATAAATAGAAATGAAAATTATGTCACTTCACTAATAAATGTTGGAACACTATGGCATTCAATGTAATAAATCAACACTTCATTCAATTTATGCCTTTAATCACCATTTAATTGCTCATAAAGTAAAATGTTTGTGGCACCAATGATGTAATAGCTAGGGATGACGATAACAATAGGGTTAGAAGGTTAGTTTTAGGCTAGGGTTAGTGAAGTTAGGGTTTTATTCAAAGTGTTGAGATTTTTTTGTGATCAAGTTTACTTCAACGCGTGAGGTCTTTAAATCAGTGCCTTAGGGTTAATGGAGTCAAGTAGTGGAAGACGAAAGAGCTAAAGGAGGAAAATGTAGGTAGGTCAAGGACTAGAGGGAGGGACTTTATAGTGTTTCTAGAGCAAGGCCCCAAAGTCAAAACCCTAGGGGAGAGAGGCTCACCTTGGTGTAGGTAAACTTGGCCTTAGTGCTCTCTCCTCCATCCTTAACTCAATGGAAAAAAAGGCTAGCTGAAAGATGAAACATAAAACAAAGACTAGAGGGTTTGATGAAGAAAAGTGTTGCTACAGGAAGGATCTTTCAGCAAACCCTAGAGAAAATCGGCCCAAAGTGTAGCAGACCTAGGCTTAAGGTGTCTCTCTCTTCTTAGCTTATAGATAGTATGGCTAGCAATAAATGAAGAAAAAAAAGGGATTGTAGCAATGGCTAGGCTCTCTCCTTCTTCAATGGCTGAAAACTTTCTCTCAATGGGGACATGATACAAGGACCTACTTGTGTGCTTGTCACCTAGGGTTTTGTTCATAAAAAACACAAACATATGCAAGAAATTAAACTACAACCATTCATTCAAGAATTTTTGCAGAAAAATACTTACAACTCACCAAGAAGAAACAATGCAAGCCCTAGTTGTAACACCTTCCATTAAGAGAAATGCCAAAATAATCCTCCTTCAACAAGTGCGCATCACTAAATCAGCCAATAACCTAGGAGAGGGGGAAAATTTTAGACCTCCTTATGGAGTCAGTTAGTTATGATGAAAAAATGAAGGTAAAAATCCTTCATTTATACAGTATCATGACCTAAATTTACATTTTAGGTCATGTAAAAGGCCAACAAGGCCAAAATACTAAAATCATATAGTTTTACATTAAAATGTTAATTTAAAACCCTAATCAACCTGAAAAGAGAATAAAATCCCCTCAATGGGAGATGTTAGCCCCTTTTAGGGCAAATGGGGCATCCTGGAGCAAAACGTTAGCCCTCCTTGGGCTTCTCCAACCTGCCACACGTGCCAATACTGCCCAGTCTACCTCCCAAGATGTCCAATAGGATGGATGATGTCATGGTAATCAAGGGTGACATCCCAAGCCTTCCAAGGCCAACGTTCAACTGAAAGAGGGTCAATCCCCCTAGGTCATGCTCTGCCAAAGTGCCTCTAGTGGAATGTCCTCTTCTTCCTTGGTGAAAATCCCCTGATCCATCCTTGTCTTGTCTCTGCCCCCTGATGGGGTCTCAACATCCATTTGATGGGCTCATCAGCCCCATGCAGGTCTGAACCGATCATCTCCCCATGTGTACCGATCCAAATGGTACCTGTCCATCGGGCATGGTCCTGCACATCAAAAGCTACGCCCTCCATGGGCTCATCAGTCACAAGGATCATAGCAATGCCAATCACATTTCATCATCAATATTATTAAACATGTGCATAAAATCCCTAATACATCAGTTAACAACTCAAAGACGTTACACAAGCTTGCAATACAAGTCTGGAGAAAAGGACAGGGCATCCTATTGGGTTAGTGTCCACTGGAAAAGGAAAGTTCCCGGAAGAGACCTCACCCAAGACATGTAAGTGGGAGATGTGGTTAGGGGATGTCCAAGCATCTGGATGCAATGAGGGTCAAGGATGCAAGAAACGTTACCTGTGGGTGCCTTTGTAGAAGGCGAGTTGTACCTGTCCTGGATGCAATTTTTCCAAGCCCATTCTTGCCTTTTATTCTTATTCTTTTATCTTTTATTGATTTTCTTTTTGTTCAAGGGCTAATCATTCCTTGGCATGGTGACTAGTGGTGACAACGTTACCCACAAATACTTTCACATAAATGAGAAGGTTGGCTCGTGATGAGACCCCCTTTCCCTTGGCCATGCAACCAAGAGTCACTGCCCTGGCGTGGTAACCAGTTGTTGGCAATGTCATACTACTAGGTACCCATGGACCTAATAGGTTGGCTCGTGATGAGACCCCATATCCTCTGGTTAGGTCTTGTTTTATCATTTTTTGGGTCCCTCTTGTTTCTTGCTAAGAATCTTTTTATTTCTTTCTCGGGGATCCCTGGGCGAAGCATCTCGAGGTTTTATTCTTCGACTTTTATCTTTTACCAGCTTGATTTTTCCTTCTGGGCCTTTAGCCCCTTCTTCCCACAAGATAAGATGTAGTCCTAAAAATAGGTCAACCCAATGCCTGGACAAGTGGAATGGGATAAGTGAGTGGGAAACAAGATGGAATAGTGGTTCTATGACGAGAGTGGACAATGGATTTTCAGAAATCCCCCAGTGGAAAACCCAAATCTACAGACACAGTCTTGCTAGGGCACCTTGTCAATCCCCCCAAGCATTGTCAAGTGGGTAAGTGAAAGATCCAAGCAGTTGTTAGAAATAAAAGGAATCAGATGCATACATTCAATGGTTTTGATGATCAAAGTGACACATACCATGATACCTGGACTAATTACCTCATGGGGCAAGAACCTTCTTTGACAGAGGACCAAGCCAATGGTGATGGATGTTGTTGTTGCTAACAAGATGAAGATGTTGGAAGAAAGAAAAGGTGGGCCTTCCATAGCCATGCTAAAGTCAATCCTGCTCTCGGTACTCCATGTCTAGGACCTTTGGGCCTCAAGACATGATCTCCTAGTTATCCCTAAAAGTGGGGGATAACAGGGCCTCAACCAATCAAAGAAAACATCATTATACCTGATGATAGGACCAGTCGCATGCCGTGCCATGAGGTTGACCCACCTCTTCATTCTTTGATATTTTGGGGAAGGTATGCCCCACTCTACCTGTAGGTGCAAATTTGGAACCTTTTCCAGGAAGGACACCAAAATCGACCCATATCCAAACTGTTTCAGGTCACCTCTCCTGCACTTGGTCAACTATTTTTTAATGCTTCTAAGAACCCCGTCACACCAATTGAAAACTTGGGGCTCCATGCATTCCAGCGCATACTGGAAATAACTCTAAAGAGCCATATGGGGAGCTTCACTTCCTGCCATGTGCGCGATGGTGTAGAGGATAGTCCGTAAAAGTAAGTCACAGACATCTCTTATAGCGACTTTGCCACTATGCTTCTGAGTACCAAGCACACAATGTGCACTGATATAGTGTCTCATAGGTTTTCCACCTCCTTTGCTACATGTTAGTGTAACTCGAGCCCCATGGCGAGATAACCCAGTCAAGAAGTAGATATCCTCAATATCTATCTCAAGAATGTGAGCCCCCACACGGAATACCTACTGGTCCACATCCCACATGTGAATTAAGTATTCGAGCAACCTCAACTGGGCCCTCATGCCCTAGATATTGAAGAATTTTAGTAGTCCACACTGTCAGAGGGCATTTACCATTCCTGGGTCATTCCCAACTAAGTAATCTTCATCCTCATGCTCTCTCTCTCTCCGTTCCAACATCCTTAGTGTAGAAAACCTAGAACGGAACATAAAAGAGGGATTAACACCTTCATCTTCTCCCTGGAAACTTTTTATTGGCAAATACATCTAAAAACATTTTTTGAATTACGCATGTCGTAGGCTAGGATACCCATATAATGCGTAGATGTCGCAGTCTAGCATGACCCTGGGTCATTGTAGGTCACGATATAGAGTGCCTGTGATAACTTCCATGCGCGGGTACCCTTGAAAAATTAACTCAAAAATACATTTCTAACCAATGAAAAGCAAAAATTGATCCATGAAAAGTTGATAGAAATGAAAATTACATGTTCAACAAAGACAGTTCGTCAAATGATCAATTGTGCCTCCCACAATCCGTAGTGGAAGTTTGAGGTAAAATGGGGGTTTTGGAACAAAGTTTGGGTGGAGTAACAATGGAATAGTAAAAATAAGTTTTTACCCATATCTATTAACTTTTTTACTTATCCAATTATATTTTATATTATTATGTATTTCATCTAAACCCTAAAGTTCTAATGACATTGCAAGTGTTTGATTTTCGCAGGTTAGAAATCTGGGAGTGGAATATTGAACAAGGATACATCTTTTGGGTTTTCTTTTATACATTTGTCGTGTGTACATATCCTTTTAGAGTTTTTCAGGAAAAACTCCAAGCTTAGTTTTTCTCTTTCTCATGCTCGTAAATCAATGAGAATGTAGCTGAGTATACTTTTGTCGCTTTTTTGTACTTGTAACGGTAACACGAAAAACAAAACCCGTGGAGTATCCTTTAAGCTCTTTTCGCACTCCGTAAAAACGAAAAGATTGCCGAGTGACCTTGTTCTTTTCACACTCGTAAAAGTATTTGAAGAAAACATTTGATGAGAGGTAGGTTATCACTTTTTCGGTCTCATCATATTAGTTTACGAAAAAGGAACTTGTGGAGTCCTCTTTAAGTGTTTTTCAGACTCTCTAAACATGAAAAACCCCCAAGTTTTCTCTCTTTGGACTCGTTAAACAAACATCGAAAAACCCATATGGGACCAAACCACTCCTTCTTAGGGTTTGTTAAATGTACTCCAAGGGACTCGTCCAAAGGATGAGCTTACATCAACATGCATATGTTATCCTCCTCAAGCTTGCACAAAAATAAAGAGGTACTCGCCAGAAATGGTGGGGAAAATTTTGGGAAAGAAATGTGTCTCTGTATCCATGTTAGTGGCAGTAATAGTCGCTCTTGAACATGACACCCCCCTTTATAATTGTATATGGGTTGAGAAATCCATTTGTCTCTCGTTTGACCATCCACATGTCCATATGTTGGGTCCTCCTTGAGTCAATGCTGCCAAGACCATTTTCGTGTCATTCATATGTTCAGGAGAAGTCCAGCCTTAACAACCTCCTATTGAGTCGGCCATCTGTATTTATAAATTTTCTACCATGTCGGCCACCCCTATGTCAGTTTCAAATCATTTCATACTCTGATCTATCTCAAATCTGTTACTTATTTCATGTCATAGATGGGGGATACGTCAAGGCCCTCCTGTGACAAGTCTTTTCTTGTCAACCTGAGCTCATTATCCAGGAACAAGACTTAGAAATCATTCAATGCCTTAGAGCCTGCATGCCTCAATGGTATATTTCTTCACTTTCAACAGTGGGTTCACATCATTGGCCCCTGATTGGAGGATTCCTCGACTGTTCGACTTCAACTCCTTTATTCACACTCGTTGGATTGTACTAGGGTACCTTGGGAGTCATTGACATCAATGGTGATTTCCCTCACACTTGTTAACAATACTCATCATTGACCGGTAATCAAGTGGTTTCTACCATTTTCGACTTTGGCACCTGTAATCGCATGGTTAGATTCGTACTAAGGGACGATGGAAATGAAGAACCTGGGTCATACCATTTTGGTCCAGGTTGTGACAGAGTATTCATGATTTTTATTGGCACATCCCGACAATGGAACCATTTGTTAGCACAGGGGCAGACCCAGGTTTCCATGCTTCAACAGTGCACCAAAAAAACCCTAACTACCGGCCCTTTCAGCAACACCTGCGAAGCAGATGAAGTCTCACTCGAGGTAGAGGCAGGTGTGGTTGCAGGACTCAAGTGTCTACAACCTAACTGGGACACAGATCTGTGATTACAACACTAACAGAGCACTTAGCAATTAATATTCATCAACATTAAGATCCACTTTGTATATATCGTGGCTATGTCGGAATTTGTATTGGAACATAGATCCACTTTGTATATATTGTGGCTATGTCTGAATTTGAGTCATTTTAGCGCATAGATCCACAATGTATTATGGGTGTCTATGCTAGTTTCATATTGAAATGGATCCACGGTGTATATTTGGTGGCCATGACTCATTTGACATTTTGTAATTTGAGTATGGGAATTCCTACCTCGGATAATGGTATATTATTATGCTGATGCTTGACTGTTTGCAGGTTCCTGAATGATGTGCTCTTTGTTTCCTACACACACATTCTACAAAGTATTTTGGTTGTCACGAGTTCCAGCCTCATACTTTGGGGGGCATTTTGTTACACATTATTTTGGTAATCTTAGCGATCCGTTGACAACATGTGTTCATGTTCCCAAAAAGAGCCTTCCTTCATAAGGAAAGTGATTGACTTTCTCTTCTCAAAACCCCTGTTAAGGAAGGTCATCGCAGGCTGCATCATAAGCAGGGTGCAACAATGCCTAGTCGTCGCACTATGCCCTAAAACTGGTTTGCGATGTCTCTGCAAGCTTCTCTACATATAGGGTGCAATGATGTAGCCTTAGTACATAGTACTATAAACCCATGTGAACCGTGGCATAGAAGGTTCGCTCATATTCACTATAAAGCCTTGCCAGTTGTCAGCAAGATGGTGAAACTCCTTCCAGAAATTCAAGTGTTCCACGATGGTGTGTGAAAAGGATGTGCACAAGGAAAGAACGTGAAAAAGCCTTTTCCAAGAAGTGACAATAACACAAAAGGAGTTATGGATCTAATTCATTCAGATGTGCGTGGACCTATGTCAGCCACTTCACTCAACGGGTATGTTTACTATGTTTATTTTATAGATGACTTTTCTTGCAAAACTTGGATTTATTTCTTAAAGAATAAAGATGAAGTCTTTAGTAAGTTTAAGGAATTTAAAGCTCTTGTTGAAAATCTTTCCGAGAGAAAAATAAATCTTTTAATATATGATAATGGAGGAGAATTCACATCTGGTGAATTCAAGGAATTCTGTAGAGAAGTTGGGATTAAGAGGGAGCTTTCTACTCCATACAATCCTCAACAAAATGGTGTTGCAGAAAGAAATAATCAATCAGTTATGGAAGCAGTTAAAGCCATGATTCATGATCAGGACTTATCAATGTACATGTGGGCAGAAGCAACAAGGACTGTTGTATATGTACAGAACAAAAGTCCTCATAAAGTTCTTGAAAATAAAACTTCAGAAGAAGTGTTTTCTAGAAAAGTTCTAGAGATTAGTCACCTAAGGATTTTTTTTTGTCCAGTGTATATTCATATTCCCAAGGACAAAAGGAAAAAGTTGTATCCTTCAGGTAAGAAGGGTATATTTGTCAGATACATTGAAACATCAAAGGCATATAGAGTATATGTCCTGGATACAAAAAGATTGAGATCAACAGAGATGTTATCTTTGATGAAGATGCATCTTTCTGCAAATCAAAAAGATATCATGTAGATGAGGTACATGATGAGGAACCTACAGCTTCTAAAGTACTAGATACATAAGAAGAAGAGATTTTACCTGAGAATCATGATATGATGGAGCCTCATAAACCTAATGATTCACCCACATAAGTGATTACATATTAGAGAAAGCCAGGTTGGGCTCGTGAACTCATTCAAGATGCAGAAATGTATGGTGCCCCAAATAAGACTTTCAGAGAAAGTAAAAGACCTCGATTATATTCCAACTATGTTGCACTTGTGTCTAACATCATTGATGCAAAATCTTCCAGCTATGAAGAAGCCATTGAGAAGAAAGTGTGGTAGGATGCCATGATAAAAGAATATCAATCAATTATGAAAAAGGATGTTTGGGACATAGTTCCAAGACCAAAAAAAAAAATTGTGGTAACATCTAAATGGTTATACAAAATCAAGCATGATGTGGATGGTAGTATTGAGAAATTCAAAGAAAGGTTTGTAGCTCGTGGGTTCTCTCAGAAAGAGGGAATAGATTACGAAGAAACCTTTGCTCCCGTGGCAAGATACACTTCCATTAGAGCTACTATGGCTATAGCTGCAAAGATGGGATGGAAACTACATCAGATGGATATAATGACTTCTTTTCTAAATGGTGTTATAGAAGAGGAAGTGTATGTGGAGCAGCCACAAGTATTTGAGACACATGATAGTCAGACACATGTGTGCAGATTAAAGAAATCCTTGTATGGATTGAAGCAAGCACCCAGGACATGGTATGGAAGAATTGATAATTTTCTGATGAGCTTGGGCTTTATCAAGAGTAAATCAAATTCCAATCTCTACTATAAGATTGTAAATGATGATCAGTTGATCTTACTATTGTATGTGGATGATCTGTTTCTAACAGGAAATGAAAAACTCATCGTTGATTGCAAGAAGAAGCTTGCTTCAGAATTCGAAATGAAAGATCTAGGTCAGATGCACTATTTCCTAGGTCTAGAAATGTGGTAGAATCCAAGTGAGATTTATCTTAGTCAAGCAAAATACACTGTGGAAATTCTAAAGAGATTTGGAATGATGGATTGTAAATTAATGACTACACCTATGACGACAAATCCAAAGTTATTATGTGATACTTCATCAGAGATAGTGGATGCAACTTTATATAGGAAAATGATTAGTTTGTTGATGTATTTAACAAATACAAGGCCAAACATATGTTTTGTTGTGAACACTTTAAGTCAGTATATGGTTGAACCCAGACATGTTCATTTGATCGCAGCAAAACATGTGATGAGATAATTGAAAAGTGCCATTCAATATGGTATCAAGTATGATGCAGATTGTGAGTTCAAACTACAGGGATACTCTGATTCAGATTGGGTTGGTAGTGTCATAGATCATAAGAGTAATTCATAATGTTGTTTTAGTTTGGGATCAAGTATGATCTCATGGTTTAGCAGGAAGAAAACCAGTGTTGCGGTCAGTAAAACTAAGGCAGAATATATGGCAGCATGTTTAGCATGTACTGAAGCTATATGGCTATGGAAGTTACTTTCAAGATTATTTGATATTGAGTTAGATGCTACTAGTATTTTCTGTGACAATCAGAGTTGCATAAAGTTGTCAGTGAACCCCGTGTTTCATGAAAAATCAAAGCATATTGGAATCAAGTATCATTTTATCCATGATGTGGTAGAAAAGGGAGTTGTGAAGATTCATTATGTGGCTACCAATGAGCAGGCTGCAGATGTGCTAACCAAACCTCTGTCAAAGGTGAAGTTTGAGTACTTCAGAGACAAACTTGGATTGGTCCCTCATAAGAGGGAGTAAAGAGCTGCATATGGGATTTTGGTGACAGTAGTGGGGCAAGTCATTTACAGGTAGGATGTGGGCTATTCTATTTTATTCTTATCCAGTATGAAAAAGGATTGGCTCTAAGATTACTCATCCAGTATGAAAAAGGATTGGCATCGAGTAAGACAATTCTTGGTGAATTGATAGTTCTTGGTGAACTGTATAGCTTCCTCTAGCAGATGGCTAGTAGGATAGTTTTTGGTGAACTGCACAAACAGTTCTTGGTGAACTGAGTGAATAAAAATCCTGTAATAACGACAGTGTGCTCACTAGAGATGTTACTGATCCCAATGCTAGCTATGGATACAAAAATTCTCTTGATGAATAGATTCTACATGGATCAACAAGTCAATATCCAAGTACATACAAATGGATGTAACAGTTGGTACTTGGAAAATACCTTCCTTGCTAAGAGGGAGTGTTGAATTATATAGCTTTGGAATCTATTTTCCCTATTGTAACTAACCATGTAAATAAATTTTTGATATAGTTTTAACTTTATGTCAAGCATCAAACACATGACAAGTGTCAACCTTATGCCAAGACAACCATATGCCATGTGTCAACCTCATAGCACCTCTAAGAGGGTTTCTTAGGGAGGTTGTAGTTGCTAGCTTAGGGAGGATGCTTAAGAGGGTTGCTTAGGATGGTTGGAGTGGCCAGCTTAGAGGGTCTTTCTTAGGGTGGTGGTTATACAATTGTCATACAATCCTAATACAACTATATAGGGCAGCCTCTAGAAGAGACAAAGTAAGTGACCTTTGGGAGCATTAGGAGGTGGCTCTTGGGAACTTTAGTAGGTGACTTGGCAGCCAAAGGAGGGAAAGAATGACAGTTGTTATACAACTGTCATATATTCTTAGGGGGTTGCTTAGGGCAGCCAAACCAACCTATAAAAAGGGGCATTCACTTACCATTTATATATCTTTGTTTTGTTGGAGTCTTCTGTTGAGGCAAGGCATCTATTTGCTGAAGTATTTTCTATTGGTATATGGCTTCTAGTTGTTGGAGTCTTCTGTTGTTCCTTTCTGATATAAGGCTGCTACAAATACTATGTTAAAGCTGCCATAACTCTTCTACACCAAGAAGGAAAGTCATTTAGCTTTTGGTGAGTTTGTCAAGCTGTTACTATAAGTGTTAGTTCAGTTATTTGTGAACTTTGTAAGTGCTGAAACAGAGGTATTGTTTCAGCCCTCTGAGTCCTAGATAATTACTCTAAAGTCTTGTATTGGTATTGTACTTTGTTGAAGAATCTAAAGAGAATTTTTGGCTGGGTTTTCTACCCCAAGAGGGTTCCCAGGGTATACTTGTGTTCTCTCTGTGATTGTCTCACTTTCAGTGATCTTGATATATGCAAGATGTATTGGTATGTTGGTTGTATGCTGTAAATTTTTAAATTTACCTACATGCATCAGTTTTTCAACACGCCCTTGTAGTTCCCAAGTGTATCTAAGTCAATATAGGAAATGAAAAGAGGGTGTACGCCCTTGTACTTATCTTGGTACAACCTTGAAAAATATATTTGACCTTGAGAAACAAAACTTGGATTGAAATGTTTGATCCACAAATCCCTAGGGGTGTAATCTCTTTTACTTCCTAGGGTTTGCAAAAACAAACCAAGATGAACTTGGAGGGTGTACACTCTTTTAGTTCTCCAAGACAACTTGTAAAAAATGACCTTTCTTAAGCAACAGAACAAACCTTGGGGAGGGTGTATGCCCTTATACTCCTCCAAGGGTTCTAACCAACAATAATTATGGAAAAAGGCAAGACAAAAGAGAATAAATGCAGATTTTCCCTTACTAATTCCACAACAAAGCTAAATCAAACCCTAGTCTTCCAAGTTAAGTCCATCCACATGCATAAGAAAGAGTCTCCAAGAATTGTGCATCACTTTTCACCATCAATAGCAAAGATAAACCATAACAATTGCACAAGAGATAGAAAGAGCCAAGAGGGCCGAAAATTTAAGATAAGTATCCTTCTCCACAAGGGAGAGCTATGATAAAAATGAGATCTTATGATCTCTATTTATACAAAATGTAGCTAACATAGTTTTTCCACATAGTTTAGGGTAAAACACAATATTAGGGGTTAAAAACCCTAATCTTGCCCCTTTTACAAAACAATACTAAACAATTCCTTTAAAATTTCACTTTTGCACAAATAAAACCCTAATTTAGAATGATGTCACCCCTTTAGGGGATGTTTTGGCATTAGGATCAAGTCGTTGGTGTAGGAGGAGGGTGTCTAGGTTTGTGAAAGCCATGCGTCAAGCATCCAAATATCTTCCTTCAAGGTAAAGATCTCAAATCCCTCAAAACATCCAAGTGCCAAAGCATATCATCTCACCACCATGCCCTAGCCCCCAACACATGATGTCATGCTAAAAAACATGACGTTTTTCTCCTCTTGGGAAAATCGTTTGGAAAGTGAGGGATAGGCTATGTTGTCAAAGTCATCATCAAGGCCTTCCAAGTCTGATCTTTCTCATCCGACATGCAGGCCTTCGACATCCAACCCATGGGCTTGTAGCCCCATGGAAGCCCAAGCTAGGCTTCTTCTCCCAAAATTGTCCACCAACTAGGTCCTGCAAAGACAAATGAACATGCCCTCCAAGGATCTCAAATCATAACATCATGATAAGTGAATCCAATCAATAAATAATCCATCTAAGCATGTGCATCAAAGATCACTATATCAAACAATTAATAACTCAAATACACTATGAGACTTGTCAAGCATAAATATGGGAGGGTTGACGAGGTGTCCTATTGGGTAGATCTTGTTCTATATCAAGGAGAGCTTCCAAGAGATCCTTCCCTAAGCCATGTAAAGTGTATGAGGTGGTTGGGGCCAAGAATCAATGGGCATAGGGCTCATGACATACAAGGGGTTGTAGTGTCTCATTCATGGGTGCCTTTGTAGAGGGTGTGTGGTACCTGTTGATATTATGGTAGCTTAAGGAGGTATCAACCTCCCGTTATCACACAGTTTGTAGCAAGGATAAAGGCTAGAGATTGAAGAGTCAAACTAGCGTGACTAGAACCAATGCCACCCAATGTCACCTCAATGGGATGGTTCTTTCTGTTTAGGGTGGTAAGGCCCAGGGGAGATGTCCCCAGTGACCCGGGGTTTTGAGAAGGAAAAGAATTATAGGATAAAGATAAGTTCCCCCTCACAAGTCACCACCGAGAAGATAGTCCAGCTAACAGCCTATAATAAAGTATAAAAAAAAGATGCACCTCCCTGAGACAAAGCAACAAGAAAACTAATATATATGGAGGATGCTCAATTGGTCAGTACTTCATGTAAATCAATTATATGGAGGATGCTCAATTGGTTAGTACAAAGTCAATGTTTATAAAATAGAAATGATAATTATGTCACTTCTTCAATAAATGCTAAAACTATGTGTCATTTAATATAATAGATTAATACTTCATTCAATTAATGCCTTTAACCACCATTCAATTGCTTGTAAAGAAAATGTTAGCTGCACCAATAATATTATAGCTAAAGATGATGGTAGAAATAGGTTAATTAGGTTAGTTTCTAAGCTAGGGTTAGTAGTTAGGGTTTGATTCAAGGTTTTGAAAGTTGTTGTGATCAAGTTCACTTCAAACAAGAGGTCTTTAGATCAGTGCCTTAGGGTTAATGGAGTCAAAAGTGAAGGACGCAGGAGCTAAAGGATCAAGGATAGTACATATAAGGACTAAAGGGGGAATGTTTGAGGTGTTCCTAAAGCAAGGCCTCAAATTCAAAACCCTAGGGGAGAGAGGCTCACCTCAGTGCAGGGGAACTAGGCCTCGATGCTCTCTCCTCCTTCCTTAACTCAATAGCAATCGCGGATAGCTGAAGAAATAGAATAAAACCAAGACAAGAGGGTTTGAAAAGGAAAGTTTTGCTACAGCAAGGCTCAACCATCAAACCCTAGAAAAATTGGCCCAAGGTGTAGAAGGACTAGGTTTGGTGCGTCTCCCTCTTCTCATATTTAAAAATAGAAATGGCTAGAAAAATGAAGAAAGAATAAGAGTGTAGCTACGAATAGGCTCTCTCTTTCTTCAAAAAATGGCTGAAAAATCTCTTAATGGGAACATGAGACAAGGACCTACTAGTGTGCTTGTCACTTAGGTTTTATTCAGAAAAATTATAAATATATGCAAGAAATAAGTAATTGAACCATTCAATCAAGAAGTTTTGCAGAAAAATACTTACATATCACCAAGAAAAATCATAGCAAACCCTAGTTGGAACACCTTCCATCAAGAGAAATGCCAAAATATGCCAAGAAATCTTCCTTCAACAAGTGCACCTCACAAATTCATCCAAATAACCCAAGTCTAGTGCAAATTTCAGACCTCACTAATGAGTGAGTGAAAGATGATGAAAAAATAAAGGTGAAAATCCTTCATTTATACAATACCATGACTTAATTTTACATTTTAGGTCATGAAAAAGGCCGACAAGGCCAAAATACTAAAATCATATTGTTTTACTTTAAATGTTCAAAATTAAAACCTAATCAAGCTAAAGTGAGACGTTTATCCCGTCTGAGGGAGACGTTAGCTGCTTCTAGGGAAAATGGGGCATCCTGGAGCAAAATGTTATCCCTCCTTGGGCTTCTCCATCCTGCCACAAATGTCAACTCTGCCAACTCTGACTCCCAAGACGTCCATAATGTTGGATGACATCATGATCACCATGGGTGACATCCTAGGCCTTCCAAGGCCAACGTTCCACTAAAAGAGGGCCAATCCCCCTAGGTCAAGATCTGCCAAAGTGCCTCTGGTGGAATGTCTTCCTCTTCTCTGGTGCAAAACCCATGATCCATCTCAGTCCTGTCTCTGCCCCCTGATGGGGTATCAACATCCATCTAATGGGATCTTCATCCCCATGGAGGTCCGAACTGATCATCTCCCCATGTGTACTAGTCCAAAATGGTACCTGTCTGTCGAGCATGGTCCTGCACATCAATAGCTACACCCTCCATGGGATCATTAGTATGAAATTACCACCATCTAGTTACCACGCCAGGGTAATGACTCTTGGTTGCATGGCCAAGGGAAAGGGGGTCTCATCACGAGCCATCCTTCTCATTTCTTTGAAAGTACTTGTGGGTAACACTGTCACCACTGGTCACCATGCCAGGGCAGTGTCCTCTAATTATCTCTTGAAGAAAAAATCAATAAAGAATAAAAGAATAAAAGGAATAACAATAAAAGGCATGAATGGGCTTAGAAAGAACTGCATCCAGGACAGGTACAACTTGCCTTCTACAAAGGCATCCATAGGTAAAGTCTTTTGCATCCTTTTCCCTTATTGCACCCACCTTCTTGGACATCCCTTGACCAAATCACCCACTTACATGGTTTGGATGAGGTCTCTTCCGGGAACTTTCTTTTTCCATTGGACACTAGCTCAATAGGATGCCTTGTCTTTTTCTTCAAACTTGTATTGCAGGCTTGTGTAATATCTTTGGGATTTTGAGTGATGTATTAGGGATTTTATGCATGTGTTTAATAATATTGATGATGAGATGTGATTGACATTGCTATGATCCCTGTGACTGATGAGCCCATTGAGGGCGTAGCTATTGATGTGCAGGACCATGTCCGACAGACAGGTACCATTTTGGACCGGTACACATCGGGAGATGAGTGGGAGACAAGATGAAAAAGTGGTATTGTGATGGGAGCGGATGATGGCTTCTCAGAAATCCCCCCCAGTGGAAAACCAAAACCTACAGACACAGTCTTGCTAGGGCACCCTGTCAATCCCCCCAAACATGGTCAAGTGGGAAAGTGTAAGATCCAAGTAGTCGTTAGAAATAAAAGGAATCAGATGCACATATTCAAGGGTTTTGATGATCAAACTGACACATACCAATATACCTAGACTAATTACCTCATGAAGAAAGAACCATATCTAACACAGGCCCAACTCAATGGTGATGGATGTTGTTTCTTCTGACAAGATAAAGATGTTGGAAGAAAGAAAAGGTGGGCCCTCCAAGGCCATGCTAAAGTCAATCCTACTCTTGGTACTCCATGTCTATGACCTGTGCGCCTCGAGACATGATCTCCTAGTTATCCCTAAAAGTGGGGGATAACACCACCAATGTGACCTCTGACAAGATTAGACTATTCCAGAAACAAGAAAAGAAGTGAATGTAACCCTAGAAGAGATCCCGGCTAAGAGAGATAATTAATATGAATTAATTAGTACACAGAATGAGAAGTCGGCCCAGACAGTTTGCTAGAACTAGTATAAATATAGGATGCTAGTCTTCACTTTACACACACTTCTCAGAATCGCAAAAATACACTTGTGCACACTGCAGTCTAGCAGTCTTGTGCGCAAGTCTTGGAGAAGGTGTTGCTGCCAGTTCTGAAGTCTATTGTTTCTATCTTTCTGGGTTGGACTCTCTTATCAGCTTTGGTTACTTCTTTCTTGGTGCATTATCCATGCTTGGCTATTGATTTTATACCAGGATTATTCTCTTTGTCAAGGTCAAAGATGCTTGGGGGTGGCTTCGACCTATGGTTGGGTGACAATAGTGATATTGTCTATGGTTAAAAGAGAACATTCTAACAGGTTATGGGCCCACACCTCCTTCATTCAGTCTAACCATTGGAAGGAAGCATATCCATTAAGATACTAAGCTCTTTGAAGAACTACCACTAGGGTTTACTAGCAGGAGCAACTTCCAAGACACTATCGCTAGGGTTACTAGAAGGAGCAGTTGCAGAAACCCTAAAACCCCGATCCATCACCTTATGATGGAACATCTCACTCAAGAAGAAGGTATTCAAGTGTGCCTTATTCCAACACACCTCTTGGCACTCTCATAAGGAATAAATGTCAAAGTTGAAGTTTTGGATCAAAGCATGACCAGTCACCAGTCAACCGAAGTCATGAATGAAAAGACTAGTCATTTACACTACTCAACACTCACAGGAACGATTGAAGATGACATGTAGATAATTGATAGTGGAGATTCTAGGCCTATGATGGGAAATCAAGAAAAAAACTCAAATCTAAATGAGAAGAAGACATTGTACAACGTAGAGCTTGGAGACAAAAGCACTTACCCAGTCGAAGGATTTGGACAAGCCTCCATCAAGTTGAAAATAGGTAACAATGTTCATCTGAGTAATGTCTTATATGTACCTAGTTTAGAAAAGAATCTTGTATCCATATCTTTCCTAGAAGACAAAGGAAACATAATAGCTTTCGTAGATGGAAAAGTGTTATATTGGCAAAAGACTCCAACATAGAGAATGCTAGGGTTATTGGAACCCGTGAAGGAAATCTATATAGACTACTAGAACAAAATGAAGAAGCTCTTGTACATGATGAAGTCAATCCCAATGAACTCTAGCACAGAAGGTACGCTCATATTTACTACCAAGCATTACCTTTTCTCAAAAATATGGTTGAAGGAATACTAGAATTACAATCTACACATGAAGGAATTTGCAAAGGATGTGCTCTTGGAAAAAATATCAAGAAACCATTCCCAAGCAGCAACAATAGATCTAAGAAGATTCTAGATCTAATACATTCAGATGTTTGCGGTCCGATGCCAGTCAAATCTCTAGGAGGTTCTCTTTACTACGTAATCTTCATAGATTATTACTCAAGAAAGACTTGGTTATATCTCCCGAAGACAAAGGATGAATTATTCAACAAGTTTCAAGAATTCAAAGCAGAGATAGAGAGCCTCATAAACAAGAAAATCAAGACCTTGAGAATAGATAATGGAGGAGAATACACATCAAAGGAATTTTTTGCCTTTTGCAAATCGACAGGGATTAGGAGGGAGTTGACTGTTCCTCATAATCCTCAACAAATTGGTGTATCAGAAAGGAAGAATAGATCTATTGAAGAAACCGTGAAGGCACTACTAAACAATCAAGGTTTATATATGTTTTTATGGGGAGATACAGCCATGAAAGAAATATATGTTCATAACAGAATTCCTCATCGCATATTGAAGGATATGACTCCAGAAGAAGCCTTCTCAGAAAAGAAACCTAATGTGGAAAACCTAAGAATCTTTGGATGTCCTGTTTACTCTCACATTCCCAAGGACAAAAGGAATAAATTATAACCTTCAGGAAAGAAGGGCATATTTGTGGGATATAGTGAATCATCCAAAACTTATAGAATATACATCCCAAAACAACATAAGATTGAAGTCAGTAGAGATGTGACCTTCAATGAAAAGATGGCTTTCAAGAAATCCATAGAAGAAACTATAGAAGAAGAAGAGTATGAAGAGCCTATTGAAGAAGGCACATGTC
>JZKD02S1763698.1:310585-325152 GCA_000966675.3 Picea glauca
AGCTTGGCTTGAAGCTACCCTACAAGAAGCAGAAAGACTCAAGGCCCCAAGTGGAACCTTCAGAAAAAGTAAGAAGCCCAAGAGATTCTCCATCTATGCAGCATGTATGACAAAGATTCTAGATGAAGAACCTACCACGTTTGAAGAGGTAGTTCAGAAGAAACAATGGAAAGAAGCCATGACAGAAGAACACTAGTCCATCATGAAAAATGATGTATGGGAACTTGTGCCTAGACCTAAAGAAAAATCAGTAGTAACTTCAAAATGGGTATATAAGATCAAACATGTAGAAGACAGAAGCATGGATAAATATAAAGCAAGGTTCATAGCCAGAGGGTTCTCCCAGAAGGAGGGAGAAGACTATGACAAAACATTTTCTCTGGTTTCCATATATACTTCTATCAAAGCTATCATGTCTCTTGCCACTTCCATGGGATGGAGCTTACATCAGATGAATATAAAGACAACTTTCCTCAATGGAGCAATTGAAGAAGAAGTATACATTGAACAACCTCAAGGGTTTGAAGTACATTCCAGAGACACTCATGTTTGCAAACTAAAGAAAGCTTTATATGGGCTCAAGAAAGCTCCAAGAGCTTGGTATGCCAGAATAGATAGCTACCTAATGAGACTTGGTTTCTCCAAAAGTCATGCAAATCCAAATATTTACTACAAAGTCGTGAACAATGCACCTGTAATTCTACTGCTATATGTCGATGATCTATTCTTGACAGGCGAAGAGTCTCTCATCATCCAGCGCAAAAAGGAACTAGCTTCTAAGTTTGATATGAAAGATCTTGGTCTTATGCATTATTACTTGGGACTAGAAGTATGGCAGAAGCATGGTGAAGTATTCCTTGGACAAGGAAAGTATCCAATGAAGATTCTTCAGAAGTTTGGAATGATGGATTTGCATGGACACTCCTATGACCACAGATATAAGAAAAATAAGAGATTCATATTCTGATCCAGTAGATCCATCACTATATTGACAATTAATTGGGCCATTGATGTATTTGGTAAATACTTGACCAGAAATTTGCTTTGTCGTGAACACACTAAGCCAGTTCCAGGTGGAACCTAGAAATGATCATTGGATAGTTGCAAAGCTTGTTCTAAGGTATATCCGTGGGACACTAAACTATGGTTTAAAATATACAACATCCAATGATATACAACTTCATGGATTCACAGATTCAGATTGGGCAGGAAGTGCAGAAGATAGAAAGAGTACTTCAGGGATGTGTTTCAGCTTGGGCTCCGCCATGATATCTTGGGGCAGCATGAAACAAAAGTCTGTCGCACTTAGCACAACAGAAGAAAAATATATCGCAGTATGTGAGGCATGTATAGAAGAAATATGGATGAGAAAGCTGATTTCTGGATTATTTGATCAGGTTCCAGATTCGACCATAATACACTGTGACAATCAGAGTTGTATAAGGCTATCAAAACACCCAGTGTTTCATGAACAGTCAAAACACATTAAGATAAAATACTACTTTATTCAAGATAAAGTCCAGGAAGGACAAATAAAGTTCCAGTATATGCCCACAAATGAGCAGACAATAGATATCCTGACAAAGCCTCTGTCCATAATAAAGTTTTCATATTTTTGAGACAAATTGGGGATCGTAGAAATAACTCCCTTAGTTGAAAGGGAAGAAATGACTCTCCAGGTTGGGAGGAAGCACTGACATATCATTGAATTGAGGATAGTCATTTTAAAGTTTGAAAAATCATCCAGCTTGGGCAATTTCTTTCTAGTTCAGAAAGTGATTGAGATTTATGACAGACATGCATTTTCTAGTTCATAAAATGTACCAGATTGAATGGTCATTTTTGTAATGAAAGTGGTTCGATGGATTGATGATGTACCATAGACAACGATTTCCCATTGTGGTTAACATGGGGAATGGTCTAGGATAGTCTCTCTTATTGACAGACACTCTTAGTAGTGGTCAAGAAGACTGGTCCGCCTCACCGGAAAGTCATTCTTTTGAAGCTCACAGTTGTGAGCAGTTTCGAAGAATGGTCTTTTTTGGAGGTTGGTGCAGGACAATCATTCCCTAGGGTAGATTCATTCTCTCCAAGTTGCACTTTGTTTAGTGCCAGAGGAATGGCCCAGATAGGTGAATGGTCCAGGTTCATAGATCAGGGACAGACATTTCCTAGGGCAGACTCATTCTCTCCAGGTTGCACTTTTTTTAGTGCCAAAGGAATGGCCCAGGATAGGGAATGGTCCAGGCTCATAAATCAAGACAATTAGTCTTCCTTGCTTGAGAATAATAGTCCAGATAGCCCATCATTGATGTTTTACTCTGAGGGAAAATGCTCTTCCAGATCTCATAGATGTAAGTGGAAGAATGGCCCAGATGACTCAATTTATATCATAACATTGTTTATGTGCAGGTTGATATCAGTGGATATGATTACCATGGATACTGTATGTCTCTAGAAAGTAGAAGTATGCTACTATGGTGGATATGTTCCACTGTTTGTGACTATATTTCACAGATTGAGTAGTTGTGTACTACTATGGATAAACACAGTTGTGTTCTATCAGTTGACATTGTACCATTTGTCCTGGAGATTATCCAGTTGGATAATAATGATGGTGCTCGTGATGCTACCAGTTGAATAGTCTATTTGTGCTCAATACCATTATCAGTTATACCTCCCTAGCTAGGAGGGAGTGTTGATATTATGGTAGCTTCGGGAGGTATCAATCTCCATTGTGACCTCTAACAAGATTAGAATATTCCGGAAGTAAGAAAATAAGTGAATGTAACACTAGAAGAGATGTCGGCTAAGAGAGATAATTAATATGAATTAATTAGTACCCAGAATGAGAATTCAACCTAGGCAGTCTGCCAGAACTAGTATAAATACAAGGCGCCAGTCTTCACTTTACACACTTCTCAGAATCACAGAAAGACACTTCTGTGCACTGCAGTCTGGCAGTCTTGTGTGCAAGTCCTGGAGAAGGTGTTGCCGCCAATTCCGAAGTCTATTGTTTCTATCTTTCTGGGTTGGACTCTCTGATCAACTTTGGTTACTTCTTGCTTGGTGCATTAGCGTTGCTTGTCTATTGATTTTCTACTAGGATTCCTCTCTCTGTCAAGGTCAAAGATGCTCGGGTGTGGCTTCGGCCTATGGTTGGGTGACAATAGTGATATTGTCTATGGTTAAACGAGCACATTCTAACAGTACCTTTGTTCGCAATGCACTTTTTCCAAGCCCATCAATTGTCGTTCATATTTCTTTCTTGATATTTTCTTTCATAATAGAATAAGGAGAGATTGAAGGTCACTGCCCTGGCATGGTGACCAGGTGATGGCAATGTCACCCACAAACACCTAATGTAAATGAGAAGGTTGGCTCATGATGAGACCCCCTTTCTCTTAGCCATGCAACTGAAATCCATTGCCCTGGTTTGGTGACCAGATGATGACAATGTCATACCACTAGATATCCATGGACGTGATAAGTTGGCTCATGATGAGACCTCTTATCCTTCAACTCACCTTTCAAGCATTTCTTTATTATGTTGTGGGTTCCCTTTATTCAAAGATAGGCGTTTCATTGTTTTCTTGGGTGATCCCTGGGCGTAGTATCTGGAAGGTTTATATAAATATTTTATATTTTACCCAACACCAACCCCTCTGGGCCTTTATCCCCTTCTTCCCATAGAATGAGGGACAACCCCTTCTTGGGTCAATAAACCCTAAAATCCCAAGAGATAAGGAAATGGAGGGGAATAATGATGGAAACTGGTATGTATGGTCAGGAACTGTACAATGGCTCATTAAGGGATTTCCCAATAGCAAACCCATCCCCAAGGAAAACCACTTAGTAGGGCACAATGTCAACCACCAAGGTGAAGAAGGGAAAAATGCATAATGTCCAAGCACATATAATGAAATCTAGAGAAATCTAAGATACAACATAATCAAATGGCTTAAATATTGAAATGATGCTCACCATAATACTGACTTGTACCTCATGGAGGAAGGCCCACTACCTTCTAGAAGCCAGCTAGTGTGGTGGATGCCATCAGTAAACCTATGACCATCTATGGTGGTGAGTGAGTTTTCCATCTGTGCAAAGGGTACTAATGGTCATGTAGTCTCTGCAACCTGAGAACCTTGAGACATCATCTCCTTAGATATCCACAAAATGGGGATAACACCCACAATGATTGTTGTGATAAGGTACAACCATAAACAAGGGTCCCATGGATGTGTGTGGACCATAATGCTTGTTATCCCCACTTTTCAAGGATAACTAGGAGATCATGTCTCGAGGCCCACAGGTCCTAGACATGGAGTACCGAGAGCAGGATTGACCTGAGCATGGCCTTGGAGAGCCCACCTTTTCTTCTTCCATTGCCTTTTTCTTGTCAGTAGCAGTAACATCCATCACCATAAGCTTGGTCCTGTATCAGAAGAGGTTCTTTCTCCATGAGGTAATTGGTCCAAGTATCAAGGTATGTGTCACTTTTGATCATTGAAACCATTGAATATATGCATCTGATTCCTTTTATCTGTAATAACTACTTGGATCTTACATTTTTCCACTTGACCATGTTTGGGGGTATTGACAGGGTGCCCTAGCAAGCCTGTGTCTATAGATTTTGGTTTGCCACTGGGGGGATTTCTAAAAAGCCATCGTCTGCTCCCATCATACTACCACTTTTACATCTTGTTTCCTGCTCATCTATCCCATTCCCCTTGTTCGTGCATTGGGTTGACCTATTTTTAGGACTTCACCTTACCTCGTGGGAAGAAGGGGCTAAAGGCCCAGAAGGTAAAAGAAAGATGGTAAAAGATAAAAGCCTAAGAATAAACCTCGAGATGCTTCGCCTAGGGATCCCCGAGAAAGAAATAAAAAGCTTCTCAGCAAGAAATAAGAGGGATCCAGAAAAATAATAAAACAAGACCTAATTAGAGGATAGGGGGTCTCATCACGAGCCATCCTATTAGGTTCATGGGTATCTAACAGTATTACATTGCCACTAGCTGGTTACCACGCCAGGGCAGTGACTCTTGATTGCATGGCCAAGGGAAAGGGGGTCTCATGACGAGCCAGCCTTCTCATTTCTGCGAAAGTACTTGTGGGTAACGTTGTCAGCTCTGGTCACCATGCCAAGGTAGTGTCCCTTGATTATCTCTTCAACAAAAACAAAAACAAATAAAAGAATAAAAAGAATATAAATAATAAAGGCAATAATGGGCTTGGAAAAAATCCATCCATGACAGGGACAGCTTGCCTTATACAAAGGCACCCACAAGTAACACGTTGCATCCTTGGCCCTTACTATACCCACATGCTTGGACATCCCCTGACCACATCATCCACTTACATGGCTTGGATGAGGTCTCTTTGGGAAATTTCCTTTTTTTGTGGACACTAGCCCAATAAGAAGCCTTGTCCTTTTCCCCAGACTTGTATTGCATGCTTGTGTAATATCTTTGAGCTATTGATCGATGTATTAGGGATTTTATGCATGTGTTTAATAAATATTAATGATGAAATGTGATTGACATTGCTATGATCCTTGTGAATTATGAGCCCATGGAGGGTGTAGCCTTTGATGTGCAGGACCATACCAGATGGACAAGTACCATTTGGACTGGTACACATGGGGAGATGATCAGTTCGGACCTCCATGGGGGTGAAGAACCCATCAGATGGATGTTGAGACCCCACCATGAGGTATAGATGAGACATAGATGGATCGATGTCTTGCACTGGAGAAGAAGAGGGCGTTCCACCAGAGGCACCGCGACGGAGCTTAAGCTAGGGAGATTTTTCCCTTTTCATTGGAACGTTGGCCTTGAAAGGCATGAGACATCACCCATCATAGCCATGATGTCATCCAATAGTATGGATGTTTTGGGAGGCACACTGGGTAGTATTGGCACGTGTGGCAGGTTGGAGAAGCCCAAGGAGGGCTAATGTTTTGCTCCAGGATGCCCCATTTTCCCTAGAAGGGGCTAATGCCTCCCTTAGAGGGGATTCTTATCTATTTATAGCTTAATTAGGGTTTTAATTTGACAATTTAATGTAAAAACAGTATGATTTTGATAATTTGGCCTTGTCGGCTTATTACCTGACCTAAAATGTAAAATTAGGTCAAGGTTTTGTATAAATGAGAGATTTTCACTCTCATTTTATCATCACAACTTACTCACTCATTAGTGAGGTCTGAAATTTTCACCCTATCTTGGGTATTTGGCTGATTTAAGGAAGGCACACTTGTTGAAGGAAGATGTTTTTGGCATATTTTGGCAATTCTCTTGAAGGAAGGTTTTACAACTAGGGTTTGCATACTATTTCATGGTGATATGTAAGTGTTTTTTCTACAAAACTTCTTGAATGAATGGTTGTAGTCTTATATTCTTGCATATGTTTATGATTTGTTGATTAAATCCCTAGGTGACAAGCATACAAGTAGGTCCTTGTCTCATGTCCCCTAATAGAGAATTTTTTAGCCATTGAAGAAGAAAAGAGAGCCTAGTCGTAGCTACACTCCCTTCTCCTCTTCCCCTTTTGCTAGTCGTACATGTTTGATCCCTAGAAGGAGGAGACGTCCCAGACCTAGGTTATCTACACTTAGGGTTGTTTTCCTTCTAGGGTTTGATGATAGAGCCTTGTTGTAGTAACACTCTCCCTCATTTGATTCTCTTTTCTTGACTTTATCTTTCATGCTAGCCATTTTTTCCATCTAAGGAAGGAGGAGAGAGCACGAGGCCTTGCCATAGAAACACCAGAGTGTGCCTCTCTCCCCTAGGGTTTTGTCTCTGAGGTCCTACCATAGAAACACTTCATATATCTTCCCTCCAGTCCTTATCCATCTTCCTTCAACCCTTGCGTCCTCCTTTAAATTGACTCCATTTTACCCTAGAAGGCACTGATCTTAAGACCTCCAGCGTTGAAGTGGAATTTGATCACAATCTCTCTTAAAACTTGAATTTCAAACCCCAACTACACTAACCATAAGCTCAACTAACTTACTAATCCTAGTTGTTGATGTCATCCTTAGTTATCACATCTTTAATGCAGCAACATTTCATTTTATCAGCAATTGAATGGTAGTTAAAGGCATTAATTGAGTTAAATATTGATTGGTTTCATTGAATGCCATATCGTTCTAGTATTTAATAGTTAAGTGACATTACTTTTATTGCTATTTTGTAAACGTTGACTTTGTCAAAATTTACTTTCAAATTGCTTATATTGAATATTAGATAGTCTTTGATATATATGAAGTACAAACCAAAGCCTGCTTGTATCAGTTTATTGTTGCTTTGTTCTCGGGTAGGGATTCTACTTGGTTATCTTTGTTGGATATAAGTCGGACTATCTGTTCTGGTGGTGATCTGTGAAGGGGGAAACTTGTCATTGTTTGATTATCCTTTAGCCTCTTCAAAACCCTAGGTCACCGGGGACGTCTCCCCTAGGCCTCACCTCCCTAAAGAGAAAGAACCTCCCCATGGTGGTGACATTGGGTGGGATAGGTTCCTGTTACGCCGGTTTGGCCTTCTACTTTATATCCTTTCTTCCTAGCTACAAACTATGTGATAACATTTTGGCGTCGTTGTCGGGGAACACCGAGTCAAATCTCCTCAAAACAACAAACCTTTTCAATAAGCCTTGCCTCAGATCCTTATCTTACAAGATTACCTGGCGACTCCACTAGGGTGTTTTCCCTTATCCTTTGATAGTTTCAGGCAAATTATTTGGCGACTCCACTAATATTTCTCAGGGTGCCACCTTACTTTCTGTGATATTTCCATGTTATGGGATCATGGCACACTAGAAACAAATGTATCTGAATATTGATTTCAGAAAATTTCAAGGATACCCAAATTACTTTGATACAAAATGTCTAAACAACTCTCCAAGATTTTATGTTCTTCCAACTCCTCACATCGTAAATTTTTTGGACTATATGAGCAAGATGAAGTTGGGAGGAGAGGATGCCCTTATAAAATTGTTCATATTCACTCTGCCATCCTACTTGCAAGATTGGTTTAAGAGTTGTTACAAAGATAGGGCTATATCATCTTTCATACACCTCATCAGTAGGTTTATTGACTTTACCAAGCCATGTTGCCAAACATATGAACATGCCCTTCAAAGTCTCACAATAGCTTTGGACGACGGGGGATTCACTACTGAGATCGTAGCAGATCTCATAAATGCATATCACATTCAACATCAACAACACTCTAATGTGAAAGGAGAGATTTATGAAGAACCTTACCATCCCTTGAAGAGGAGCAAGATTTCTCCCATGATTCAACAAAATACAACAAAGATATAACTAGAGACGTGAATTATGAGGATGAAGCACCAGTAACTAATCCTTAGTCTAATGAAGCTTTCAAAGATCTTATCCCTCCTGCACGAGATGAAGAGAACGAGGTAATTCATTTTCCTTTCCATTTTTTTGATGATACCTTGTTCTATGACTCAGAGAGTGAAGAAGAAATGGAACTCTTGGACAAGCTAGATCCCTATATCTCAACACTAAAGATGTAGAGGCATATCTTCCACTTGATGAAGCTATCCAAATACTTGAAGCTCTTGCATAGGAAGTATTAAGCAAGGTAAATTATTCCCCCTTCCAAGTTTTCAATGATTCTTTACCTTATGATACAGAGAGTAGAGAAGTATTGGATGCTTTGACTCCTCCATGTTATGATACTAATACTGACATAGCTGATTTTGATGAGTTCATACATGTTGGGAGACGTAGGTGGGATTTAGTTAGTTATGATATGGATCCCATCTATGATATAAAGAGTCATCTCCAAGTGTTGCCTTTGCAATTATCACAGCAATCTCTTGACCAGTGGCAATAGGGAGATGAGATTTTTATTGATTCTCTCCAAACACCCAAGGTTGACCAAGTAAAGTATTTGCCTGATGATTTTCGGTCTTAACTTGAGGCCTTTGATGAGTACTCCTCCGAGCACTTAGATTTACCCTATGAAGACGACTATCAACCACCACTATGCTCGGATTGTGATAGGAGTAAAAACAATGTTTGCCTAAAGGAGGATTCTCATGACCTTTTTCTCCAGGTACCTGTTATTACTTTGCCTCGTTTTATTGAAGGTATAGTTGGGAAGTATGTCTTTTAAATTGAGTTTCCTCTGAGGAAAACCTTAGAATGCAAGGGCTGGTTGAAAACTACGAGTTCAAGAATATCTTCTCAGTGTTTCAACCTTTCCTTGAGAGCTTGCCAATCCTCTGATAAATCTTTGTCATTTCCTTCCAAAGCTCCAAAGTGCGAAGACATCCTAGGTAGATAGTTTACCAACCCTCAGAGTCAATGTTTTGAACCTTGGACTTTTCATGACCCTTTCTGAAGGTGGATTGAGTTCTTTCCTCAGATATGGACTTGGCAGGATTTTATCCCTCCCACCCACCTCCATGAGTTAGACCTTGACATTTCCGATGATATGATATATACACTAACTCATGACACTTGTGTGCTTGATTTATCATTATTTTGGTTTATGATGAAGAACAAAGGCAAGTATCGTGGGAAATTGCTGGATTGGATATGTTATCCATCAAATTTTCACTAGGATGGACTTCCAGGGAGCTACCAAAGTTTGAACATTATTGTTCAAAGTTCAGAGTTCAAAAGTTCAGCTGGTTGTAAAGACCCCCCTTTTTCTCTTTACATTTCCGTAAAAAATTGTAATAAGAGATGTTGCATGATGAAACTTGTAAAAGGTCTTAGCCACCTTAAGTCATAAGCATGAGTTATACTCTGAGGTTTTCTTTTTAATTACTAATTATATTTTGTCATTTTCAGGTGATTTATAATTTATGAGTTTTTTCACGCAATCCCTCCAGAGCCAGAGTATATGCCCATGGTTAGGCTTGAGCATGGATCTAAGCCTAGTTTCTAATGTATATTACCATGCTAAATATTCTCCTAGAGTCTTATGGAAATGTACTAAGTCCCCCTTAGGATTTTTTAATTTTTTCAGTTAATTAAAAAATTGCCAGAATTCAGCAATTTTTAATTAAAAAATAAAGATGTGTTAAAAACGTGGTACTAGGGGACTTAATACGCCATGGGGATGCTCATTTTTGGACCTAGAGCACCCATATTACCTAAGTACCCACTTAGTTGAGCAAAAATAGTGATTTTAATCACTTAAAAGTCATTTTTGATTTTAATCACTTAAAAGTCATTTTAGTGCACCTCTCCCTTGAGGTGGTTCACTCTCCAAGGGAGATCACCTCCCAAATCTTTCACTCACCCAAGTGGTTGCAATGTGGAAATATGATAAAAATTTGGCATGGGGAGAGGGTTAAAACTCACCTTTCCTTCTCCACTTGCCCTCATCTAAGATACACGCCCCTCACACTTGGCATGCGCATCCCTCTTGGGATCTCCACCCAAATGTGTATAAAGAAAGGCATTCTCTCCCATTCTGAGTTAGTTTGGAGCTTGGGAAGAATCTCTTGTTGTAATATTGCTATTTGTAATACTCTTTCTCATATTGGAATAAAAGCAAGACTTTGGAGGTCAAATTTGTGGATTGGCTAAGTGTGTGGATGTTTGTAATCATGAGGTGATGTTGTTTCATTGTTTTTTGTTGTTATATGGTTGTTTAAATTGGCCTTGTAGAAGTACTATTGCTTACTTGGAAAGGAATGCTAAACTTGCTTGATTAGTAATCCTTTTGCTTATCTACTAGTGAGATTCTCAATGCATCTTTTGTTTTGTTTAACTAACTTTGTATTGAAGTCTCTCTTGTAGGTTGCACCTCTTTTTTCTAACCCTCTATTTTGCAAGGATTTGAAGTGATTAATGCTCTACTTGGAGATTAGGAGGATCTAGGTTGATGCTTCTATTCTTTCAAGATATTTGAAGGAGATACCTCCACATTTCACCAAAGAAGGACCCCATAGCTTAAAGACATTCCAAGCACAAGCTTACTTTCTCCTCCTCTCTCCTTAATTTCTAAAAAGTTTTAAAATATTTGGTTACTTTCTTGCATGTCATCTAAAGATTGATTTCAAAAGTTCAAATCTTATTATATAATGTTGCATGCATGAGTCTTAGATCCAGTTTAAATTCTTTCTTGTTCAAAGGGTAGATCTAAGTAGTTTTGTGGCAATTTTCCATAAATTTATTCAAAATTTTAAGGTAGAAAGTTGCTCTAAGTTTGCATTTGTAGATATAGCTACTTAGGAGATTTAGCTTTTTGTTTTAGGATATCAAACAGAAAACTCTAAAAGGGCCTAGCTTAGTTTCATTTAAAGCTTCAAAAAGTTCTTAAAAAATTGCATTTTTCATAAGAATTTTTTTTCAAAAAATTTTTGCTAAGTATTTGCCTTTCATGTTAGTTGCTTAAAGAGTTTGCCATAATTTTCTAATATTTCTCTTTGCTGGTTTTTAGCAGGCCCATCATAAAACAAGGGGAACCTTTGACAAAATCGAAGCTAAAGAGAAGGAAACCTAGCATAAGTTGGAACCCTTGAAGATCAATACCTTCAAAGAACCCTTTGTAATGATTTTCTTTAGTTTTGATCCATATCCTAAGGATCCAAAATTCCTAAAAAGAGAAAAAGAGAACATGGTTTCTGAGTTGTAATAGCATATAATAAAAACGGGCCTCATAGTGCCCAATTTTGTCTCCTCCTTTAGAGAGGTTGGTGGTATGGTGGTGTGTTATTTCTTGTGATTTCTTGCATTTGCTTCTCTCATACAAACGAAAGGAATCATTTAATCTAGCTTAACCACAACACTTATATTAGATTTCTTTTTGCAAAGTAGAACACTAATTGCTAGATTAGTTTTACTTACTACATTTTTCAATTTGGCAAATAAACCATCCCCTCAGCTCCTCGAAAGAGGCTTGGTCAGTGTGAATTAGTAATTAGTTTCACATTTCATTTCAGTACTTTATTTCTAGTTTAAAATAAACAAATTCCCCTCAGCTCTTAGTGCGGTTCCTGACCCTTCCAGTTGCGAGCTAGTCTCGATCTATTGGAAGTAAGTTTCATACATGTTGTGCTGGTCAGTGGTTGATAGTTTAATTAGGAAAATCTCTAAAGTAGTTAGCTTAATGCATGGGAAAACACCTTGAAGTGACCTGCGAAGTAAGGCGGGCCCTCTCGGGACCTAGCTTCCCACCCGTTTTGGACATCTAGCACTTTGAGTGAGTTTTACTGGTGAGACCATTGGGTTTCGGTAAAGCTCTCCGCAAGTTTCCAAACAAAAAGATAACCTATAAGGAAGCCCAAACCATTTCACTAATTCAACATCAATTTACCTTAATAAAACACATGAACTACATTGCCCATGATTCACTTTAAGGCACTGGTCTCAATTTTCACACTCAGCAAAGCCACGGGCTTCTTTTTACATATTGGATATCGTCTTTAAAGAAGTTTTAATTTCACTTGCATATAACAAACGTACTTGAGTATCCTTTTTATGCAAGTGTATGATTGATGTTATATCATGGATGAATGATTTGTTTATGTGTATTTCAGTTCATGGTTGATTGTTGAATAAAAGTAATAAACTCCTAGAATTATATTTTGTACTTAGCTTAGATCAAGCCATAGTATTTTTGTTAGGGACTACCCCCTTTGGCTTCACTAGGAGTTGGCCTAGATGGAGGAGTTGAGGATTAGGTGACAACACCTTAACTCTCACTTGCCCCCAAGGACACACCGAATGGATTCAAGATTTCTTCCACGTCTCCCAAGTGTATATAAGGCGGCAACATTTTT
The DNA here is from genome assembly GCA_000966675.3 of Picea glauca. Lineage (NCBI taxonomy): Eukaryota > Viridiplantae > Streptophyta > Pinopsida > Pinales > Pinaceae > Picea > Picea glauca. The sequence continues at coordinate 323,366 of JZKD02S1763698.1, forward strand.
GGCGCCGTTGCCGGGGATAAATCTTTCTATTTCTGGAACACGACTTGTTTTTCCTTGTTTTTACTTGGTTTTTTATGTTTGTAGTTTATCAGAAATAGACTCAACCATCTGGCGACTCCGCTTAATTCCAATTTAACCAGGTATTCTACAAGGAGGAATTCAGAGGGCATTATTCACTTCATTCCTGAACCTGAGAAGGTTTATCGAAGGAGGTTAGCTAAAGCCTCTTTTCGTAGAGTACTTAGTCATTTAGGAACTGATTCCATTTCTGATATCCACTTGATTTTTTCTAGTAGTAATTTTATTTCAGAAATGGCCATATATGCTCCATGTGATTTTAGTGCAATAAACAATTATCCACATGCTATTCCTGAAAAGGCAGTTGATAAACTTCCTAGTTTTCAAGGAAATAATGCAATTTCAGCCAAGATGCATGTCAAGTCTTTCATGAGATGTATAAATAAATGGTGTGCTGCACATGATTATGAAGATGTCAAAATGAAGTTATTTGTTCTATCCTTAGAAGATGATGCTTCAGATTGGTATGAAGACAAGCCAAACAACTCTTTCAAAAATTTGAAGGAGCTCATTGATGCCTTTACTGGAAATTGGGGGGAGAAGAGAGATCATCGTCATCTTCTAGATACCCTCAACATAATAAAGAAAAATGAAAATGAAACCATGGATGAGTTCAACAAAAGATTCAACAAACTAGTTTCAAGCATGCACACAGATATCAAACCTCTTGAGAGTGTTATCTTGATCTACTACATTGAATCATTTAGTGGTGAGATGATATATCAACTAAGAGATAAAGAACCCACTGACCTCAAAGAAGCTCAAGAAACCGCTAACAAGATTGATAAAAATATGAAAGCTTTAGGAAAGTCGAACATTCCAGGATTCTTAAGAGGCAGTTCTTCAAGACAGTCAGATCCTAAAGAGAAAGAAACAGTTCCAAATAATAAAGATCCATCCTATGACCCTTTAAAGGCCATAATAGAGATGGTTAAAAGAATGGAAGCCACTCGTGCTACCCAACTTAGTGCATTGCAAAATAGGTTGATAGCCATGGAGAGGTCCCAAAACCAGAATAACAGATTCCAACCAAGGCCTGGTAATGAAAGATGGCAAAAGAAAACTCCTCAACAAGAACAATGGCCACCTAATCAATTAGAATCTAATAATGTGGTAAATGAGGACATACCACCCTTTTGTATAGCATGTGAGGAATTTCATGAAGAGTCCACTTGTCCAGTATTTTTTCAAATAAATGAGCATGGCCTCCCCCCAACAAACAACTTTGTGGGGCATTCAAGAAGCTCTAACCACATAAACAATTTTGGAGAAACTCACCCATTGTCAATGGATCATTGGCTCCAAATGCAAGAAAGGTGTGAACAGTCAAAATAAGTGGTCGAAGAGTATGATAATGTCACCAAGCTATATGGACACAAACCCACAAATGAGCAGATCCTAAATATGGCCAGACATAAGGGAATTGTTTACCAAAGAAAAGGGAGAGAAGTTGCAAGCAAACCTCAAACAAATTTTCCCAAGGTAACTAATCCCCTTCCAATTATTGATCTATCTATTGATTTAGGTAGTTGGATTTCGAATGTTAAAATATTGGTTTCAGTGTCATACCTTCTAAAAATTCCTTCACAAAAGGAAAAATTACTCAAAGCAATAAATGTTCCTGATGGTAAAAAGGTTGTAAAAAATCAAGAGGTTGATAAGAATCAGGAGAAAGAAAAGGAGCTACACAAAGACCCACCAGTGTTTTT
>JZKD02S1763698.1:335476-356702 GCA_000966675.3 Picea glauca
AGTTGTTGAGATCAGTCTCCAAGTGGGAGATTGTTGGTTGTGGAGCCTGATTATCTTCCTGATTTAGAGGTCCTTGCTTTCAGTTGTGTTTATACCCCATGAAGTATTTACACCCCAGAATTATGTACATTCTTCCATGCGGGGGAGTGCAGAGGGGGGGTACCCCCTCTGCGGGGTCTGTGGGGCCTATCCCCCCGGCTGGGGGGTCTGGGGGCAAGCAGGCCCCCAGCGGGGGTTCGGGGGTGAAGTTCCCGAAGCAAAAATTGCCTTGTAAAAGTATATTGTAATTTCATTGTAAATCTGGACCGTTCATTATAAGGTCGCAGATCTAACGATAGAGATTATGTTAGGGTTTTTTTCCCTAGAAGGAAACCCTCTTTTATGAGGGAAATGTATTGCAGCTATGCATGATGGTGAATATTGTATTCTGAGAGAGGAGACTGTGAGAGAAAGAAGAGGAAGTTACAGCGGGTTTTGTTGTAGGTTGTATCCCTTCATTTGTTGGATAATAATGAAGGAAGGACCTAGAAATTTCTCTGGTGGATGTAGCCCACACTGGGTGAACCACATAAATCTGTGTCTCTCTTGTATTGTGTGTCTTCTGTGTTTTGTTTCTACATTTTTTTTATTTTATTGCTCTGCGGTCCTGTTTTTCTAACACTGTTATGCCACGACTTATTGTTTCCTTGCAAAGTTTTCTTGATAATGTTTACCAGGGTTTTATTTGATGATTCTATCAGCCCATTTCCCTGAGGGTAGTAAGCTATGGAATGACCCAAACAAATATGATACTGGTTGCAGAAATCTATGAGTTTCTTAGATCGAAAAGCAGCTGCATTGTCAGTTATAATCTTTCTAGGACACCCAAAACGGGACAAGATATTATTTTCAAGAAATTTAATAATGACAGAATCAGTAGCTTGCCTACTTGGTACTGCTTTGATCAATTTTGTAAAATAATCCATGGTAGTAAGAATCCACCTGTGTTGGCCCGAAGAAGGAGGATGTATTTCTTTGATGAAGTCTAATCCCCATTGTTGGAAAGGGGCCTCAACGAAGATTGGTTTCAGGGGTAGACGAAGAAGTTTCCTTTTGCCTTCAAATAGCTGACATTGATGACACAAAGTCACTTTATGATGCACATCAACGAATAGAGTTGGCCAATAGAATCCAGCTCTGAGGATTTTGTTGGTTGTGGCCTTCCAGTTTAGATGATCACCACAGTCTCCTACATGAAAATCCTGCAGTACTTTGTCAGCTTCATCCTTGAATAAACAATTTAACAGAATACCTCTATGGTCTTTCCAATACAGATTGTCATCTAGAATGCAAAACTTTAATGCTTTCAATTTCAAAAACCTGGCTTTAGTTTTGGTCAGACCAGGGGGAGCTTGTAAATTATGCAAAAAGAATATTAGGTCTGTGTACCATGGAGAGTTGAGAAATACCTCTCTCACACTTGGAGTCACCTGCTCACCCTGTTCATCTACTACAGCTAAGAAATTAATGTCAAGAGCATGGAAATTTGATTCAGCCATTAACTTTGCTAGACCTTGACCTTTAATCAGTTTAGTAGGCTTAATCTCTATGTCATACTCTAGAATGATAGCAATCCATTTTCCTCTTCGGCCGTTCGGATTGTCCTGGGTTAAAATGTCTTTTACTACCGCATTTGGAACATATGCAATGGTGTGGGAATGGAGAATGTATACTCTGAAATCTTTTATGGCTTTCACTAAGGCAAAAGCTTGTTTCTCCATTATTTTATAATTCAAAGCAGCATCTCTTAAATCTTTACTGAAAAAGGATATGGGCTATTCATACCCTTCACTATTTTTCTGTAGTAATACTGTTGCAATGGTATGTTCAGAAGCGAAAGAAAAAGGATAGAAATCTTTGGTGAAATTAGGACTTATCAAGACTAGGGCCTGCGTGAGTGCATGTTTGACTTGTTCAAAAGATTGGCTGGACTCGGTGTCCCATTTTATTTTTGTGTCCTTTTTAAGCATGTTTGTGATGTTTCTGAGAAGCTCAGCCAGGTTGGGTATAAATCTTCGCAGAAAGTTTATTTTTCCAATAAAAGACTGTAATTCTTTGATGTTTCTTGGGTGTTCTAATTTCTGAATGGCCTTGATTCTACTGGGGTCTATTTTGATTCCGTCCTTAGAGATTATGTGCCCTAGCCGTTTACCTTCCTCTAATCCTAAAATGCTCTTTTTAGGATTTAAATAAATCCCAAATTTCTTGCATTTCTCAAAAACTCGTATGAGATGTCGTAAGTGCTCGTCATTAGATTGGGAAAACACAGTTATGTCGTCCATATAGATGACAATAAATTTACTGATTTCTTCCACAAAAGCAATGTCCATCGCTCTCTGGAAAGTGGCTCCATCATTCATCAACCCGAAAGGCATTTTCACATACATGAAAGTACCCCATGGCGTTGTGAAGGCGGTTTTGTCTTGGTCATCTGGGTGAACGAGGACCCTATTATAACCCGAGAACCCATCCAGTAAAGAGATTCGACTAGATCTGACTACCCTTTGTAATATGTGGTTCATTTTTGGCAATGTGTAATTATCCTTCAAAGAGACCTTATTCAGATTTCAGAAATCGATGCAAAGCTTGATTTCTACGGATTTCTTTCGCGTTGGGACCAAATTTGAAACCCATTTGGAAAACCATAACGGGACTATGATTTTAGCATCATACATTTTTTTTATTTCTTTTTCTATCAGGGGAAGTAGCTTGGGATTGATCCTCCTAAGTTTCTGTCTGAAATGTTTTTGATCTTCTTTTATTGGAATCCTATGTTGTATGATGCTGGTGTCATAAGCCTTCAAGTCCTCGTAACCCCAAGCAAATACGTCTGAATATTCCTTGAAAAGCTCAATGTATTTGAGTTTCTACTCAAGGGGTAATGATTTGGAAAGTTTCACCATCCTGGGTTTCTCTTCTGTCCCTATATTACAATCTTCTACTTCTTGACCACTGGCTTCAATTTTCGGTTTTTTAGCTACATCATTAAAATCAAATAAGTCCTCTAAAGGAACTAAACCCCTAGGTAAAACATTACTTTTCAAATGCAAAATATCAACTTCTATCTCATCCTCACCTAACTCTTCTGAATCTATCTTATTTACACTATCATTTCCAAAATCAGGTCTTTTTACATTTTCATCTTCAATTTCTAAGTCTATGTTTGTACACTCGAAATCATTTTTACATTGCAGAAAATCTTCAATTTGATCATCATTAGCAAATACCTGCCAGTATCTGATGTTGTCTGGAACAGTTGGTCTTCACTTCACCTCCACCGTGTATGGGCGAGTGGAACGAAAAGGTATCTTGCATGTGGTTGCTGACGTAGCTAACCCGTCTACCAAAATATTCTATCCCCTGGGCATCACCTGTAAATCAACTTCAGTGAAACATTTAAGGGCGTCCAAAACAAAATTCCTATAAGCTCTAAGATGGGGGTGTTTTTCTGCATACTGACCTTTAATTTGCTTAATTATTAACTTAGAATGACCTCTTACCATAATTTTTTTGGCACCAACCTTCTTTAGAAGTTTCAGACCGAGCATCAAGGCTTCATACTCGGCAATATTGTTAGTGCATTGAAAATTTAACTTGTAAGAATGGTTTTCCGAATACTTGGATTTTTGATTGTGCAACCAAACTCCTGCTCCAGCTCCTTCTTTGCTCACAGCTCCATCAAAGTCCATGCTCTAGAAATCTGCTGGAAATTCTTTAGTTATCACATTTTCCTTTCTTTCTGCCTCAACGGTTTCGTGGCCTTCGGTCAGATTAGAGGTATCTTCTTCTAGCTAAGTGATGTGTTCTTCCATAACACCATCGTTATATAGGATAAAGGAATCCAGGTCAGAATGTGCAGAGTACAGAGGGTAGTTATGTGGATTTTCTTGGCTGCTAACCATATACTTCATCAGTGTCTCTCTGTATAGTCTTCTCTGTTGACCAAAAACTGGGACAGTGGCATACGACATATCCAACTGCAAAGTACCTCTCAACTTGACCCCCCAAGACCGGGACAACAACATGGCATATTTTGGGGGAATGTCTGCAACCAAAACATCCATGACCATGCTTTTTGCGGGAATTTGAACCAGGGTGATACACAGATCCTTGATCAAACTGATACATCTAACTTTACTGGAGTCAAAAGAGTGTAAGTCCTTGTAAGGTCTGGTAACCTCAAGTCCTAGTTTTTCCATCACCGCCTTAGGAATCAGATTATGGGAAGCACCCGAATCTAACATAGCATTATGCAGAATTAGGTTGTGTATATTAAGGTTGATGTAAAAAGGAGCAACAACACCATTGTCGGTCTGACCATCCACTTCTGGTCCGAACAAGATTTCAGGTTGGTCATCTGTAAGGTTTACAGTATCTGAATGATTCACTGATCCAACAGTCAAGGCCTTCGTGCCTATATCAGGTTCAATGGTCAGCGCTTTAATCACCTATGAATGGTAAGCATCTTTGCTCAACAACTCAAAAAGGGGAATGGGAATTTTTACTTTGGCTAATTCCCCTTCGAGGCTGAAAGGTGTAGGTGCTCTGCTTTGGCTCAACAATTCTGATTTGTCCACCACAATATTCTGGCTAGAAGTATTTGGTGGGTTAATTGATGAAACCTTAGACTACGATTATCTTTTCAGAATGGTAAGGTTTCTTTTTGTTGGAACTTCAGCATTACCCTTATCAGGTCTCTTCTCAGCAGAAGGCTCAGGGGCTTTTTGGGTTTCAACTGTCTTCTTTGTTTTGGTCACCTTTTTTGGAGAACTTCCATATATCTTTTTACTTTGCAGATTGTACTACCGGTGTACCTCCAAAATAACATTTTCAAATGCTTATTGTTCGGTGTCTTCAGCTTCTTCACTTACCTTTCTTTGATTGAGAAGAAAAGTTCTTTCTCTTCCTAGGTAAGGAAAATAGCTTCGTTATTGTGAATGCCCATGAGGTTTATGTGAGTATCCTCCATTTCTTCAATTACTTCCACTCCTTCATAGGAATAATTTTCTTTGATCGGGACCTCTATGTTCCCTTTTATCCCTAGGATCTCTCTGCCTGATTTGGGGAGGGTTTCTTCTGAAGTTAGGATTTCAAATTTGAGGAGTTGATGGGTTTTCTCTAGGAGGGTTTATTTCGGATACAGTAAGTCTCTCCATCATTATTTCCATTGCTCTAGCCAAGGAATCCAATTTGGAATCAGAAGTTGATGTGGAAGGTTCCTCTTTGATTGTGACTCTCCTCTCTGTCCATTGTTGTGCTCTTTTTTCCAACAGGTTGGCCTCCACACTTATTGCACTTTTCTACATGTCCTCCAGGGTGGTGGAGTTTCTTTCTCTTAATTGATATGACATATCGGTGTAAAAATCATCAGGGAATTTTGTCAATGCTAAACCTTGTGGAGGTTTAATATCGACGGGAATTGTGTTGTACAGGTTATTGAAACAAGTGCAGTAATCTTGTACTGTCTCACCTTGATTTCTTCTAATGTTTTCATATTCTGACAATATTTGGAGAGGGTTTTTCTTTACCTCCCATCTATCTAGAAAAATACTTTGGAATGCAACAAGGTCGAGCAGTGAGGCAACACGTAAACCTTTATACCATTTCTTAATGTCACCCATCAAACTCTGGGCAAACAATCTCATTTGAACGTCAGCCTCATCTACTTCCTGCAGGTCAAAATAATCATTTATTTTATCAACGTGTTGTTGTGCGCTCGAGGGTCCCATTCCATCGAACTGTGGAAGTCTTGTTTGATAATCCTAGGGCATAGCATGGAGAGGTGCGGCCAATACCAAAGGAGCATATCTGGCTACAATGATTGGCGGGGGAGGCGGGATGAAAACCTAGATGATAGGTGGGGTGGTGACAGAAGATGAGGATGAGGAGGGGCTAGCTGGCATAGAATGAGTGGTTTGAGGTTTAGCAGTGGGAGATAGAACATCAGGAGTCCGGGGTTGCAAGACGGTTGGGTCTAGGACAGTTTTAGCGACAAAGCTATCAGATTTTGTTTTGAATAGGCTTTGTTCAAAAAGGATGTCAAAGTAGAGATCTTGAAAGGCAACAAGCTCCTCTGGAAGAGAAGGAGACTTCTGAAGGGGATTATGACTTACTAAACCTTCAACAATGGTATTTTTCATGAGCAATTGTTCTGGATTATCTGTTGTTATCGCAGGTTCTGGGTGTGGGTGAGATCGAGTATAAGCTCTTTTGGGAGCCATAATTCTTTTTTATTTATATATATATATACTTTTCAGTTTTACGAATCCGAAAATAATATGTGCAAGTTTTCAACAACCTCTAGACATTACTTCTTTCTGAGATTTGCAATATTTCAGAAGCAAACTTTTTTTCTAGGGAAAAGAAGATGTGAGGTTTAAAATTTGTTCAGTTCTGTTTCCCAGTGGAGTTGCCACTATGTTAACGCCATGTAAATTTCCTAGAGGTTGTTAGAAAAGAACAAATCTACGGGAGGTAACTTTATCCAACCACTTCGAAGCTGGGATCTAGCCCTTCTAGCTTCAAAGAGGGATCTCTCTATATGATTTAGATATGTTTCAAATTTAAAATATTAGGCTAGGTAAATAGAATGTGTTGGTTTTGTTTGTTGTAGTTTTTGTTGGGTTGGCTGAGAGAAACTTTACACATCCATTGGGCTGTGGGGTTTGTATCATGAAAAACAAAATCTAAACCAGAAAACAAAGAAACCTTTCACAGGGTGAGATAATGTAATCATTGGATTCTTTTACTAGCATAAATGAGGAATAGCAGAAAAGGTGAGAATGTCAGTCACAATAAAGAAGAAATTAAGAATTTATTTATCGTAAAATCAGAAGATGAAACACTAAAATACTTTAAAGTGAGAAATAGGGTATACAAAGATAAATCCCGCAACATTCATTACTTTCAAAGATTAGATTTAGAAAATAGTGTGATAACTAAGCGAGAATAACATTGAACTTAGAAAGAAAAAACGTCACCAACGAATACACACAAGAATCATGTAAAAATGCCTCTTTGTATTAATGGAAGATCTCTTGAAAAATATTACAGTCTGATAGCTCGCAGGGTGTAAAGATCCACCCTCAATACTTCGAAAAGTGAAGTATTTATAACCCAAAATTACAAACGATCCTATCATTAAAGATCACGACATGGTAAATCTATTTTTAGCCTAACTAACTTAACAAATTACATAAATCTAGGAACTGTTTGATGATGTGTTGCAACTGCATGTTGTTTTCTAGGTGAGCCGTTGGTGAGGCCTCTGCACAACCTCATCTGACTGGATAGCTAACTGGGCTGGGATAGCTCATCTACTACTCGATCAGGTCACAAAGCTCTTCCCATCGAAGATGATTGGGAAAGATAACTTTGAGTAGCCTTCGGTAGACTTCATCCATTTCTGTGTACTTGGCGAAAGTAGGCTTGGTGATGAAGATGTATCGGATCTCGTGCTGAATACTGATGTCCAACTGAAGTGCATCTAGGAATGCCTTGTCAGTGATGTTGCCTTGAATTCTTGAAAAATTTGAACTATCCTTAGCCACATTGGCCAGTCTCTTTTTGTAGTCTGGGAGTGTCATCAGTTTGTTGTTTATCACCTTCAGACCAGGAAGACCTTTCTTCTGTAGAGCCTCAATCTTGTTGAAAAACCTTTGTACCCCTAGGTCCATGGCCTGAACCTTTTCTTCTAACTGTAGCATCAGTCCTCTCTTGGTCAAGACTCTTTTGACCTCAAGGATGGTCTCTATTCTATCCTCAATTCTCAGCTCTTCCAGCTCCTCTCTGGTTTTAGAATTCAAGAATTTGATGATTTCATTATCCTGTGTGGGCATCTCTCCCAGTTCTAATATGATCTTCTTGGTGGCTTGTTTACTTCTTTGCACAAATTCATTTTTCTCAAACATAATCTATATCATTGGCCATATTTCGTTCATATACTTGGTGATGTCTATCCAGACACTTTCTTTGACTTCGGCCAGTGTTTTACCTGCCACTGTTTGCTTCTGGAGCTGTTGTAACTCTTGTTTGAGCTGGTCTGACACCTATTTTTCCTTGGAGAAACTGGTTTGATAAGAAGATTTGAGTTCCTGAAGGTTCTCAATCTCCTTTTTGAGCTTGCTAATCTCTATCTCCTACAGGTTCATCTCTTCCATATATTTGGCCATTTCAACCATCTTTTCCAGAGACGTCAGTGGATTCGCCGATGGGACTTCTGCTAGTGATGTTGTGCTCACTCCTAAGAGTGGAACTGCACTCAATGGAATGAATTCCATGTGTTTCAACTATTCTTTCTCTTTCACTAGCTTCTCCATCTCAGCTTCCATTTCCTTCAATTGTGCATTCTGCTCCATGATTAATTTAAGCATCTCATCTTTTTCTCCTTTTGTCTCTACTATTTCCTTTGCCTGCGAGTCTATTGTTGGTGGTAGCTTCAATTTCTTCCTCAAAGATGCTATGTCTGTGTTTTTCTTCTTGATCATCTTTTCGACTACTTTCACATTTGAGGGATCATAATCGATCTTGAGGACCATTTCCTTCAGCGTCTTGATCCTATTATCCTTGGCAAAGGATGATATTTTCTCCAGCTTCAACTGTGTCTGGACGTTGTTCAGAGACACTTGTAACCTGGAGGCAGTAGTGGAAACATGTGCCAGCGTGTAGAAAACCATTTCTCCCGTCTGCCTATGCAGATCCATTTGATCAGCATGATGCACGTCCTTGGTTTGGAATTCAAAAGTGGCCCTTTTGTAATCGGTGATTACCTTTGGGTCTAGTACCTGTGCTTGGAGGAATGCCATGTGCATTCTACCCTTCTCCATGTCAAATGTTGATAGCAGCTTGTGTTGTGTGGACAATGTCTGCTTCCAAAATTGGGCATATGTGCTGCTGGTCAGAGTCTAATTCTTTTTCTTGATCAACTCGTATTTCTCAAAAATACTCAGCTTTGGACCTGTCTTGCCTAGCTGGTTGATTGGTGGAGTATCTGTAGGCTTCTTTGGTAACACTGTGGTTATAATTTTCTTGTCGCTTGTATTGAGGAGTGACCGATCAACCTCTGTCACTGTGGTGGATGGAATTTTCTTTTCTCCAGCCGAGTCAGGAGCTGGACTGGTTTTTGGCCTCTTGGTATGCAGTCAGAATTCTTCTAATGACACTTCAGTGACAGGAGGTGACAGATCCTGCCTAGGCCTTTTCTCCTTCGGAGCCTGTGGTGTGGTTGTCTGTGATACAGTGACCAGGGGGTTCTGTTGTTCTGTTTCAACCAAAGTGTTTGGTTCCCATCTTGTCTGGTTTGCAAATTTCTCTAGCTCAAGCCTAGATTCGTGGACATACGGGATATTCTTGTTTTTTATCCTTATCTCTGAAATGATCCCGCACAGATCGTAGTGCCATGTGAAACCCATGAAGAATTTCATTTCCTTCAACAACCTGTTTTCTTCCTCCCCGACACCTCGATTGTTGCAGATGAAAGACTCAATCTTCCCTTTGATTCTGAGCTATTGCTCCTTCTTTAAAGACACAAAATGAATATCATCTGAGTTTATCATCTGCCTTATGTATTCCAGAGTAAAAATTCTGACAGGTAAGTATTTGGGCAGTTTATATGGGGCCAACTCGCACCCTTAGACTCTAATCTCAGTGTGAGCTTGGTATAGGTACCAATCACCAGTCTTTGTATGATCCGAGAGATATAGGATCCTCTGAACTTCGTCGTTAATCCTGGATTTTGGTCTGTCGCTAAGCATACTCACCACTGGGTGGTAGAACTGATCGATGAACTGCTTGAAATTGAATTCCGTGGAGTTATCTCTAAGCAAGAAAGTCCATGCGGTTACTGCCTGGGGTTTTCCATCTCTGTCCATATTCTGCATAGAAAAAGTGAATTTGTCCGCTTGGAAGAAAATGAACAGGTATGCTAGTATTGAAGAATATCGAAACATGTCTTCTGTGGTGAAATTGATGAATTTCTTGTGAATTTATTTCGCCAGGAACATGTTGAAGTCAAACTGTGTAGTGGGCTTCTCATCGGTGGAGAAGATAGACAAAAATCCCATAATGGGTTCATCTAACCACTGATATGAATAATAACCCAACAAGGCGCATAGGGACGTGATAACCTGGTTTCCTTTAGTTGATAACATGGAGGAAGGATAAGGGGGATTTGTAGCGGGGAGTTGAGTGGACTGTGGAAGAAAAAGCTCAAATATTTGAGCTATTTGAGGAAACGTCATCTTCTGGTATAACTTTGTAAGGATTTCAAGGTTAAAAGGTGATGCGGAGTTGGCTCGAGATATTTGCATCATTTGGTCGATGGTTTTTGGCGTGATGAGGAAAAGAACTTACCCCGAGGAGGATACGATGGCTCTTTGCTCGGGAATATAGTGGGCTTGGCACTTGAGGGTGAACTCTGGGAAATGGTGAATCTGGGGGAAGAGATACAGGGGTAGGTTGGACTCCCAAAGTCCAATTTCATCACTCTGGTCTAGGAAGACTTCTTTAAGCCATGATTGAAGGTTTGTGAAGTCGAAATTGCACTTAGTGTCTACGATTAAGTAGTCTTTGTCGGCCAGTGGAATCCTGTCGAGATCGATAATAGGCGGGAGAAACAAATTCTCCTCTCCTTCTGTTCTTTTTTATTTTGGCGCCATTACTGTAACAATACCTGCAAATAAAACAATGTTAGCGGGGATGACTGTAGATGGGGGTGAATGAGTATAATGGAGAATAAAATGGGGTAAATTATCTGGTGCGATGAGTGGGTAAATGGTGAAAGAATGAAGAGTGAGGGTAATTTTGAGTAAACAGGTATCTGTTGGGCACGGGGGACAAGTCAGCTGGTTAACGGATAAGTTATCCAGTAATAAATGGCCAACGGGTCATTTAGAATGTGAGATGGCAGATGACAACGACTGAGGGATATGGATGGGTGATGTGGTTGTTACACCTCAATATTGCTCACTTCGATAAGTGTCGTAAGTGTCGCATGTTCCTTACAACTTTCGCAAGTGTTGCATGTTCCTTACAACTTTCGCAAGCATCGCAAGTTGTTCACAAGTGTCACAAATGTCATTCAAGCATACTTCCATAATGACGACACTAAGGAGACACCTAAGACATCTCATACACTTGATTTGAAGGAGGAAAATGATTGACTGAAGTCCAGGAACTTTTATCACCTGAGAAGAGCTCTTAAACAAAGGTTTTGAAGGTAAGCGCTCCCCTAGATCAGCCTTAGGATCCCTGGCGCTCCCTTATAAGGTCTTAGGGAGCATTATAACGCTTCTCTGCCCCTCAGAGGGAGTTCTATCCATCCTTGGAGCGCTGGCGCCCCCCTCAAGCTTCCTAGGGAGCGCTATAGTGCTCTGATGCCCCTTTTGAGGGAGCACCGTCTAATTTGATGCAGTAGTTGGCCCGTTGAGGAGAATAAGGGGAGGATATTTCAAGTTTGGAAGGTAGTTGCATTCGAATTCTTGGTTCCATCAGAAGATCCCTGATCCAAGGAGGGAATTCCTCAACTTGTTCTAAATATAAATCAAGAGGTTAAGCTCCCCTTAACCTATATAAGAGGGCTCTATGGTGGTGAAAAGGGGGAAGAATTGTTAGCATGAAACCTATGATCTCATAGGAAACACACAGTCATTCAAAGGAAAAGTGATCAGTGAAGCCGTTATCATCCAGGTTGTGGATCGTTCGAGCAAGGGTTAGAAGAAGGGGACTTGACGAAGCTATCGCATTCGCATCTACGATTGTAAGCATTGTTGTCGTTATTCTCATTAATATGACATGCTTGGCCTATTTCTTTCTAGTTTGTGTCTAATTTTACATGAAATTATCATTGATAAATAGATTTGTTTTCAAGCTAATATCAATAGAGTAGGAAGCGGACATACTTTGTTTGTCTACAGGACTCAGCAAGGAGTGAGAGTTTGGAGCTCGGTTCAAAGCGTGCAGGGACAAACATCGATAAAAAGGTACTGTTATTCTCCTTCCTTCTCATGTGTTAGTTTGTATAGATTTGAAAGGAAGTCGGTGTCCACATTAAGTACTTTCTGTCTTAGAGTTAGGGTCTATCTCTTTGAGGCAGTCTACCTGTCCGCAGGGATATTTTCCTACAACAGAAACTGGTGACTCCACTGGGGAGTCCTCAAATCGAAAATTCTTGTTTTGATTTCTCCTCATAGACCTTGTTTTACCCCTTGATTGTTTCATACCTGGTTCACCCCTCTTTTGATTGGTTTCATAAGCTGATTGACTCCCTACCCCATCACACTCAGCCTAATTGTTGAAATTGAACTGCAATTTTTGAATTTTTGACACTTTTAAGAGTTTTTTGAACCTGGCGCCCTTGTCCCTGTGTTAACAGAGCACCATCACTCCCTGAGTGCCTTACACAGAGCACTATAATGCTCCTTTTCATTGACATCAGAGCACCAACCCTCCTTTGGCCAATAAACCTTCCAGAATTTCTTTTCAGTGTTGTACCTCTGTGTTTCTCTTGCTGGGTCACCTTGTGAGTCAATCCTTCTTCCTTTCCAGCTTTGACATCTGTCTTTTTTGAAGAACAAACATCTTGTTGTTTGGATTTTGTATCCTTCTTCACTATTGTTGTTGAGTTTTTCTGTCATTTGGAGTTTGAAACCCATGCATTGTCTTTCTCTCTTTTTCGACTGAGCGAAAAACTCTGGTGAAAGTCATCAAAGGCCTACAGGTCTTTTCATTTGGTTTTGGTTAATATCATTGTCCTTCGAAATTTCTTTTGGTGTGAAGTTTGATTTCTCTTTGATTTTTTTTTTCTTTTGCTTCTTGTTTTGATCACAACGAGAGGGTGTATTGTTTGTATGATTCTTGCTTGTGTTGTTCTGATTTCCGTTCATCCAAGAAGATAATTAGCAAGATGAGCATTGTTTTGATTTAATCATTATTCATATGCAAACAATAAAAAAGCCATCTTCATGATTGATTGTGCATATTAGAAGGTATCTCAAAAGTTTTAGCATCACATCAGTATTTGATTTCAAGAAAATTTGTTTGAGAACATTCCTTATTAGTACCTGTTAGTGAAAAGAACTCTCTCTCTCCCTTAAATAGATGTTCATTGAAAAGGAATGACTGCTTATCAATGCATTTTTGGGACTGAGTCATAATTCCATTCGTTTCACTTCCATGCACCCCTTTTGAGTAAAGAACAGCCATAAAATGAACGCTAATTAAAATTATCTAGAGTTTTTCTTTTCTAGGATCCTCCACCAACAGTAGACTAGGCTTAGTACTTTGGATTAGGCTGTGAGCATAACTCTCCAAAGTTTCCAAAACGAACACTAGCATCCTAAGTTAGGGAGAGTCAAATCCAATTGTTGTATAAGTCTGACTGGGATCCCCCTCTCACACAGGGGTTACGCACGAGGTCACATTCAAGTGAGCTATAGGGACTAACCCTCCGTGGTTTAACTAATTGTGGTGGTCAAATCGTATTATGGGGATCGCTTAAAGGTAAATCCACAATTACTGCGTGGAAGCCTTTTAGCTGATTTTGGGCTCGATACCCTGCCCATACGTTCGGATCGGACTGTCGATTGTTCCCGCCCAGGGGCTGACTACAGATTGGTAACCTTGGTGGCCATAATCTTTAGGGTCTTACACAAGGTGACGGTGAAGGGAAGTCTCACTGTACCTGGAGTAGACATTGGTCAAACTCACTCGGGCTCCTTGGAGGGTAAATCAATAATTACTACCTGGAAGCTTGCACCAAGGCATAAGTCCGTTAAGAAGGTCGCCATTGTAACTGTTCCACCCTATCCCTGCCCCTTCTGGACTTGATCATGCGACATTGGATTTCATCACCAACTAGTATGGTCATCGAGAGAAGGTCCTATTTTCTTGGTTGTGATTCTTAGATTTTATTAGCGCATGCTATTTCTTTTCGATAGTTGGCCATAGATCTTTTTCACCAACTCTTTTTTGCCAACATCAACCCTCCACACCATTCGCGGAGGCTATAGGGACTTCCTCTAGAAAATATGGAAGGAAACACCCCTTTACCCCCTCATTCTATGGAGGAATCTCCTCAACAGAGCGAGGTTCAAGACACTACAACTTCCCAGGAAGAAGTTCCCACTCCTTCAGAGAGTTTTCAAATTGTTTCAGAGTCTCTAGAAGCTTTCCGCATTCCGGAGGGGTATGAATGACGTGTCCTCCAATTGAATTCCGCTGGTGAATTTGTTGTCGTCAATCCTTCTGACATCCTGACTGGGTCTCATCAAAACCCTTTAGCCGATGACCCTTTTTGGACTGCAGACATTGTTCGAAGTCCACCGCGCATGGTGCAAGATATTTATGGAATGGGGATGGGTGCTGACACACCCATTTCCTACACCGTACCCCTAAACCATTTTACCAGTACCACCACTTTTATAGCCACACCGCCCGTTGGTCCGAACATACCATCTGTTGGCACAAGGTCTACTCTTCCCCTCCAGACGGCCCATTCTACAATAGTCCAGCACATTCCGACTATTCCCGCTGGTAACACGATGGTGAACCAAGATTCGATTGGCACACCTGTAACACCAAGACCTACATCATCACTCCCTTTTGGGTACAGAGCAATGAATTATTTCACTGCCACTACTACCCAAATTATGCCGGGAGGTTCCATACCTATCCAAAAACCCGAAGGGATCGGTCTTGGTGGTCCTAATCCACTCAGCAGCACCGGTCAATCATTCACGTCTGGTTCTCAAATTCCTGGAACTCTCCCTCAAGTTGGGGGGCATCCTCCCACCGAAGGACAAATTCCATTCGGAGGGCACCCTCATGCTGGGGGGCAGCCTCAATCTGGATTCTACCATCAACCACATGGACAAAATGTGTCTCCCACACCCAATCCATGGAATGTCCCTCTTCCAGGAAACCCACAGTTCTCGGCAGGACACAATTCTCAGACTCCGCAACAACCTCCTTATGGACAAATGCCAAAACCAACCTATAATCCTCAAAACCCATCTGGTTATTCTCCGCTCACACATGCTTCTCAAAACACCTCAAATCCTGTGTACCCTGGTCAACACCAACCTCATACAAGAGGGGCCACTAGTTACAATTATCCACATAACCCACTGATCGGACCTACTGGTGTCCCCTTGTCGCACCAACATTACCCACAGATTAACCGACAACTACCTTTTCTGGCTACCCTGGACCTTCCAGACTTGTCTCGATTAATGAATGATCCTATTTATCATTCTCCAGTTTGGCCAGCTATTCCAGCTAAACTTCCTTCTGATATCCCAAAATTCGACGAAAAGTTTGGAGAAGACCCAAACAACCACGTGATGACTTTCCATTTGTGGTGTTCATCCAACTCCCTCATGGACGATTCTATATGCTTGCGTCTTTTCCAACGAACGCTTACGGGTTCCGCAACAAAATGGTATATTGAACTACCATGCGCATCCTTTCACGATTTTAACTCCATCACCATGTCCTTCCTCACACACTTCCAACTACCCATTCGGTATGAGACGGGTACTGAACTATTAACCTCCCTTCGTCAGACAATGACCGTACATATCTCCGATCATATTCATGAATGGAGACGATGACGAAGGCTAATCAAAGCGGTCATTCGTGACCAATTGTTAGCGCAATGGTTCACTAAATCATTGTTACCCCAGATTGCTTGTGATGTTGCCATGGGTGGTGTAGTCACCGAGGAAGAAGCTATTGCCCGAGCTTAGTACTTAGACTTAGTCTATTCACAATCCGGTACTCTGTATGAGTTGATACCAAATGCTACCCGTACCACTAACGATCCATCCAAACCATTGTCTGCTTCCCAAATGGATAGAGCTATTGGCTCTGTCAAAACCCAATCTACTACCCAGTCGACTGGATCGATTCAGCGGCCCACTTCGACGGTTTCTCCCAGCCCGACTACACCCTCTTCTACCCCCCCTAAAACTCAGGTCTCTGAGGTGAATGCGGTCCAATCATCCCCTTCACAACAATCTGGGGGCAAGAAGAAAGCGAGAAATAAACCAAAGAAAAACAATAACAACGAACAACCAAAAAATCAACTGCAAACCCCTGCTGCCGGAAAACAACCACAACAAAAACTGAAATTCCCATGTCTCATTTGTAGTGATGATCACTACACCCGAGACTGTCCACATCGCGATGAAGTGGCCAAGCTTTTCAAGGGGAATTCACAACCCGTTGTGCTTACTCAACCTTTTCCACAGCAGCAATCTTTGGTTTCTCAAACCCCCACCATAGGGGCAGTTCCAACCCACCCCATGATGAAGCCTTGACAAGTGCCCACATTTACATGTTTAACGGGGTTAATTTAACCACTCGCTCTGCAACATATGACACGCCAGTTAAACCTAATAAGACGAAGACTACTAATGGTTCCACACTGGAACCGTTACCATCTTTCGTTAGTCCTCCGTCTACCAGCCCTCCATCCAGACCACATCAGATTGAGAAACCTTCATTTGATTCCATCTTACACCCTCCTAAGAGCACCATCCATAAATCTACCTTCAATCTTAATTCACGGGCTGCCCAAAACTACAACATTGTAGAAGATTTGGCCCAAGCATTGTGTGCTATGTCCGCCTTGGAAGTTCTACAACACTGTCCCAGCCAATGTAGAATGCTCTTAGCTTCTATCGGTGCTTTTGATCCCAATTCATCAAACAACCTCACATTTAATCTGGATGATCATCAACGACGACTCTCCCACCAGTTAGCTTTTCAAATCGATGTTGTTGTTCACAATCAACAAATCCACCGAACTATCCTGGATGAGGGAGCCTCTACTTGTGTCATGTCCTTAGCTTGTTAGAAATGCTTAAAATCTCCTGCCCTTAACAAATCATCTACGATGTTACGCGCTTTCGATGGACGAGGTTTTCATCCTCACGGATTATTACAATCCTTAGCCGTTCAGTTGGGCGGAAAAACTGTTACCATTGATGTCGAGGTGGTCGATGCTCCCCTCGATTACAACCTACTACTCAGAAGAAGTTGGTTCTATGCTATGATTGTCGTCGCCTCGCCAGTGTTTTGATGTGTACAATTCCCCCATCAAGGCAAAATTGTCACCATCGATCAGCTTTATTTCTGTACACCCGACGCTCGCATCCTTGCTACCAACAAAATTCCCTTTTTAGGAGACCACCCAGTTACGTATGAAAGCGTTGGTGTTGGATTATTGAAAGATTCTAGCCTTATGGGTACTTTCCCTACACCACTTCCACCTACCGCGCATCATATTGATGTCGTCAATATGATCTCGACTATGCCTTATCAATCCTTGGAATCATCTGACCCTTGGATTGTACCTAGTCCTCTAGAATTCGATGTGCTCGGTGACACTATGCCACTCAGCCCATCCAAGGCCACATATGTAGTGATTCAATCTGCCTCTCCCTCTTTGAACGATTCACATTTATTGGCACCAGATGCCTACTCGGTGCCCTCGTGGTTGGATTCCCTATTGTCCGCTGTTGATTACATTTCCCAAATTTTTCCTTCTGACGATTCTATTATGGAAATGCTTAGCATTGACGATCTACCTTGGGATGATAACCATCATCGATCCTCTTTTCTTCCGCCTTTGGAAGAAATTCACCAAGACATACGCTCTGTCTTCCCTCCCGATGTTATCGATGCTCCGCAATCTCCTATTCTCACACACGATACTCTCTCTGAGGGGAATATGGGTAACGTCTCTACCATGGTCATTATTGATATTTCGATCAAAGAAGGTGTCTTGGAAAACATTAACCTTGGTGCTAATTGCACACCCAAGGAAGTGGCCTCTTATACTGCGTTGTTTAAAGAATTCTGCGATGTCTTCGCTTGGAGCTATGAGGAAATGCTAGGGATCGACCCTTCAATCGTTGTGCATGAAATCAAGACTTATCCTGATGCAAAACCTGTTCGACAAAAACTTCGCCCGGTTCATCCCAAGAAAATCGCAGCTATAAAGGAAAAAGTTGAAAAACTTCTCAAATCTGGCTGTATCTACCCCGTCCCTTTGACAGAATGGGTCTCCAACCTTGTTCCAGTTGCCAAAAAACAAGGGACCATCCATGTTTGTGTTGACTATCGAGATCTCAACAAATATTGTCCCAAGGACAACTATCCTACGCCCTTCATCAACCAAATCATCGATAATTGCACAGGGAGCGTAATCTTCTCTTTCATGGATGGCTTTTCTGGGTATAACCAGATTGAAATATTACCGACTGATCAACATAAGGTGGCCTTTATCTGCCCATGGGGAACTTTTGCCTATCGCAAGTTACCATTTGGCCTAAAAAATGCTGGTGCTACTTTCCAGCAGGCCATGTCGTACACTTTCCACGATATCAAGCATATCACGGAGCCTTACCTCGACGATTTACCCACCCATTCATCCAATCGATCTGATCACATTGATCACTTGCATGCGATTTTTCTTCAATGTCGGTTCTACCATATTCGCTTGAACCCACACAAGTGCATTTTTGTTGTCGAATCTGGTCGACTCCTCGGTTTCGTTGTCTCCAAATATGGGATCAGGGTGGATCCCTTAAAGATTAAGGCCATTCTAGCCTTACCCCCACCTACCAATTTAACCCAACTCCAAAGTTTGCAAGGAAAAACAAACTTCCTTCACCGTTTCATCTGCAACTACGCTGAGATTACTAAAGGATTCATGCGGTTACTGCAGAAACACACCCCTTTCATATGGGATGATACTTCCCAACGGTCATTCGATGCTCTCAAGCACGCCTTGACCCACGCTCCCTTGTTACACCCTCCGGAGTATACAAAGGAATATATCCTTTACTTGGTCGCCTCCACTTCCACTATTGCGATGGTGTTAGTCCAAGAGGACCCCAATGGTGAAGAACATGTGATTTATTACCTGAGGAAGAGTCTATCTAGACCCAAGCTCCGATATTCACATGTTGAGAAACTGGCTCTGGCAACCGTCATCGCTATCCATAGATTCTAACATTACATATTATTATGCACCACCACGGTGATCGTAGACTCCAACCCCATGTACCACGTCTTGACACGCCAAGTACTTAGGGGCAAATATTCTAAATAGATCGTTATTCTTCAGGAATTCGATCTTGAGTTTACGAAGGCCAAAGCCAAGAAATCCCTAGTGTTTGCAGAGCTTATCTGTGCTCTCCCTCGTGCCGATGGAAACATTGAACCTAGAGATTCTCTCCCCGATGAATCTCTCTTCCTCATCAGCATCTCCAATCCTTGATATGGAGACATTCTCATCTACCTTCAAACCCAACGTTTTCAGCCCAACATTTCTCGCGAAGAGCGTCGATGCATTTTTCACCACTCTCATCGTTATCTCATCATTGGCGACACCTTGTATCGCCGCGGTATTGACACCATCCTTCGGCGATGACTGATTCATGAGGAGGCTGAATGTGTTTTGAACGATTGTCACCTTGGTGCCTGTGGCAGTCACCTCTCCGAGATGGCCACAGCCCAAAAAATCCTACGTGCCAGCTACTTTTGGCCCTCGATTTTCAAATATTGCATCGAGGCCGTCAAAAAATGCCCACCCTACCAAGTCTTTAACAAGAAGGCATGCACCCACCCTACTGTGTTGCACCCCATTATCGCCATTAGCCCCTTTGCCAAGTGGGGCATCGATTTCATGTAATGTAAGCCTACCTCAGCTGGGGGGCACAGTTACATCATCGTCGCCATCGAATACTTCACCAAATGGGCTGAGGCTATGCCTACCTTCCTGAACAATGGTCGTACTGCAGCTCTGTTTCTTTTCAATCATATCATAACTCATTTTGGTGTACCACGTGCCATTGTCACTGATCATGGTGCACACTTCAAGAACCAGATGATGAGCGAGTTACATGTCAAATTGGGTTTTTTCCATGAAAACTCATCCCCTTACTACCCTCAGGCTAACGGACAAGTTGAGTCCATAAACAAAGTCCTAAAAACCATGATCCAACGCATGGTAGGGGAAAACAAAACATCGTGGCATTTACAACTTTTCTCTGCTCTCTGGGCTTATCGCACTTCTGTGAAAACCTCAACTGGATTTACTCCTTTCTGGTTGGTATATGGAATTGAATCCGTTCTACCAATCGAGTGTGAGATTCCATCACTCAAACTGAAAGTAGAATTCTTGCCCCATACTTCTGCTGAAGAAGAGTGATTCTTATATCTATCCAAACTGGGCGAAACACGTCATGATGCTGCTCTCATTAATGAGGCACATCAGAAACGAATTAAGATTCAATACGACAAATCCATCCACCCTCGGAATTTTGCAAAAGGAGACTTAGTCCTCGTCTATGACCAAGCTCACGATAAATTGGGGACAGGAAAGTTAGAACCTTTGTGGCATGGTCCTTACATCGTGAAGCATGTTCTACATAGAGGCGCCTACGAATTAGTTGATCATGATGGAATTTCCCTGGGAGAGCCCCGAAATGGGCTTTACCTTAAAAAGTACTATGCCTAGATCACTTAGCATCTGTACTTTGTACATTATTGTATTTTGGTTTGGTGTGTCTATTTCTTTCGCATGCTCGAGTCTTTACCGTTGCCACTCATGACTGTACTTGTGTTTTCATGCGCAGATGACGTCTTCCTTTCCTATCTTTTTTGGGTTTGCAGATGGCGCTAGTCGACATACCCGGAACATTGCTTCAGCAACATGGGTTATTTGCCAATTTGATGAGGTGGTGAGTTCAGGAGGGATCTGCTTAGGACCAGCAACCAACAACATGGCAAAATATCACGTTGTCATCGGACTGTTGACCCAAGCCTCCTCCCTAGGTATCTCTCGTATCATTGTTTACTTAGACTCCCAACTCGTGGTCTATCAACTCAACCGTATCTACGCTATCCGTAGTCCTACCTTTATACGTCTCCACCTACAAGTTCGCCATCTTGAACGAATGTTCAATTACATTGAATATAGACACATTCCAAGAGAACTTAATAGTGTTTTGGATTCGTTAGCTAATTACATCATGGATCGGTATATCGCCTACATATAAGATTTAAGGAAAGAAAAATTGTACATTACATGTAAATTAAAACACATCACGGACATCATCATGTACAAATCATTGGCACTGTAAAAACTCGAAACTGTATATATATATATATATATATA
>JZKD02S1763698.1:375696-394709 GCA_000966675.3 Picea glauca
ATAAACTACATCCAAGTTTGTACTTTCAAGTTTCATCTAAATACTTAGATCTAGTATAGGAAAAGTCTCATTTTAGCATGCTTTCTTTCAAAAAAATTATAAGTTAAAGGATAGTTCTTTTCCTAAAGATTTTAATTTCATATTTGGAAATTACAGTGCCTTTATATTGTTGTTTTAAAACAGCAGAAAAAGACCCTAAGGAGACAAGCTCTTTAGCTTGCTCTTCTTAGTTCATTTTGTTCATTTTACGCTAGTTTACTTAGTCAATTTTGGGGATTTCCTACTAATAACCAAAGACACTTTCAAAGTGTTTTTGGGCATCTTTTTTCTTTGTTTTCTTTCTGTTTTGTGCAGGTTTGCGAACAGATAAGAGGAAATTCTGACTGTTTTGGGCGGATTTGGAGCATCCGGGACCCCCGGGGGCACCCCCTTCCTACAATAAACATTTGTAAAATAGTGTAAAGACTTGTGACCCCCCTAATGAATGGTCACAAGTCACTCCCGTAAATATTGATGCAAGTTCTTTAATAAAATCAGTGGGGCTACAAGCTCTCACTCTTCATCCCCCCTGGGGGAATTGTGTTTTTGGTGATTGTCTCAAATTTTGCAATTTATCTTAGATTTAATTTTCATAACTAAAGATAAACTAAAAGTAATCTTTCAATTCATCACAAAGAACTGCAATATCACATTAACCAATAAAGTTGAATAAACCTTCACATAGATTAGATTTCATTTTTGGAAAGTAACATTTTAATTGCTAGATTAGCTTTACTTCTTGCAATTTCAAGTTGGCAAATAAACCATCCCCTCATCTCCTCGAAAGAGGCCTGGTCAGTGTGGATTAGTTATTAGTATAACATTTCTATTTCAGTTATTTATTTCTTGTTTAAAATAAACAAATTCCCCTAAGCTCTCAGTGTGGTTCCTGACCCTTCCAGTTGCGAGCTAGTCTCGATCTGCTGGAAGTAAGTTTCATACACGCTGAGCTGGTCAGTGGTTGATAGATTAATTTGGACAATCTCTAAGTGGTATCATTTGTCTAAGACATCTACCCTGGGTGGAGTGTGTCAAATCACCTAGCAACTCGCCTTGTTGGATATGCGGCACACCCAGTTGGCAAGTTTTATATTGGTGAATGATACATAAGGAGGCCCAAATAATCTCATTAACTCAACATCAATTTATCCTAATAAAACACACAAACTACATTGCCCATGATTATCTTTAAGGCACTGGTCTCACATTTACACTTAGCAAAGCCACAGGCTTCATTTTACATTTTGGTTATCTATTTGAAGCAATTTTAATATTACTTGCATCTAACAATTGTATCTCAGTATCCTTTTATGCAAGTATGTGCTTATTGTTTATGTCGTGGTGAATATTTAGGTTATGTTTTATTAGTTTATGGTTGATTGTTGAAAAGAATAAACTCCTAGATTTAGTTTCTTGTACTTAGCTTAGTTCAAGCCTTAGTATTTTTGTTAGGGATTACCCCCCTTGGCTTCGCTAGGAGTTGTCCTAGACAGAGGAGTTGAGGATTAGGTGACAACACCTTAACTCTCACTTGCCCCCAAGGACACACCGAGTGGATTGAAGATTTCTTCCACGTCTCCCAAGTGTGTATAAGGTGGCAACAATCCCAATAATACAAGTCTCCTTAGATTTAGCAATTATATATTTAACATCTCGGGTTGATTGAGACCAATCTTGAAGATCATTTTCTAACAATATTATCGTATTGTCATTTTTCATGTTCATGAGGGTTTGAGAGAGAAAATTTTCAAAGATTGTAGCACACGAGATATCAATTGAAAGTAAAACATATAATACACCAAATGAAAACCCTGAAAATCCTTTATCCAATGATGTTGGTTTGGCAACAATTTGAGCACCCTGTCAAAAGTTACGAGCTTTGCAATCCATGCGGCCATCACGAAAAAAACCTAAAATAGTTAATTTCAAATCAACGATATCTTCACTTCCTAACTTTTGATTCAGACGATTTTGTTTTACATTGGTTTTTTTTCAGAGGAATTTAGATCTACCACCTGTTTCTTCAAATTCTACTCATAACGCTATAGTAATTGACTTAAGTGTCACGAGCCTCCTCTTCTTCTTTTTTTCTTTGAAAACCTATGAAATAGGGATAAAAAACTTATTTTCTTTGGCCAAAAAAGAGATCTGATACCAAAATGTTATATACCTCGGATATGAATATAAAATCACAGACAAGATACAAAAGATAATATAGAAAATCTCCTTGATTATATTGAAAAACCCTTAAGGTAGGACAACACCTTACAATTGATCATTTTATGGAATGAATCCACTCATGTTCACTTTCATTTTTGAGGGGGAAACCTCCTATTGAGCTAAGATCCAAATAAAATAATCATCCACACCTCATAAGGACCCCTTCGCCCCCCCATTACACCCCAAAGGAGGATCCCAACAAGGTATGACATTGGAAGAAACAAAGCCTTCTAATGCTGAAGCATTTGAAAAACCATCTACATGTGTAGTTGTATGTTTCTTTATATCTTTCAGACTACCTGTTACCCTTTCAAGGTAATTATTTCTAGAGACACCCTCATTTGGGTATGGTGTTGCTAATTGGTTGAGCTCTTTTGATCATTTCTTCTGATCCAGGCCTATTCTTCCAGTTCTTCTATCAAATACATGATGATCGAGCCTCACATCATTCATAAGTCCTTTCATATGGCTATGTGATGGTATATCAACTATGATGCCTTACATCTAAGATCTTATCTACACTAAAAAATGGTACTTCATGCATGATATTTATTTCATTTGATGTGATATGTTCTTGTGTATAGGTTTCTTTCCTAGACATGGTGTAAAGATTTCTTACCTAGTTGTGAACATAATAAATATTGGGTTTGAACTAATAATGCTTCTTAACAATAAAAAAATTATTATATTGTCTTGTTGTACAATGGGGGGACATAATTTTCCTTCGATAAGTGTTGTCATGACTTGGGTCAAGTCATACTATTGAGGATCTAGTTGAGTTGGTGTACTTCATGTCCCAACCATACTTAACATTTTCCGTCTTTTCCCATTCACTGTCATCTCATTCATAAAAAGATATTACCCTCATTCATGTTTGAGTTATCATATGTCATCCATCAAGGTCTAGTTGAACAAATTGAAGACCAATGCAATCCTAAGTCAAATGAAGCTAAAAAGGGGCTAAATATGAAGAGCATGAAAGTAAAAATTAAAAAATAATAATAAAGCTAGAGTTGGACACCTCATTAAAAAGGCCCTTGCCCCAAAGTCATATGCTACAAAAATGCATAAGACTGATAAAACAAAGAAAGGAAATAAAGAAGGGGTAATAAAATGAAGTGTCAAGGTGGTAACTTTGAGCAAAGCTCCCCCTTAATGGCTTACATGTATAAATAATGAAGATTCCTAGATCTGGAAATCTAGTTAGACCTGTTATCCCCATTTTGTGAGAAAACTAAGGAGATGATGTCTCGAGGCCATGAGGCTGCAGATATAGAGTGTCGAGAGACCACATGACTAGCAATGTCCACTTGCACATACAGATGACTGCTCTATCACCAAAGACCTACACAATATCAAACACATAATAAGTATCTTGCTTGAATGAAAGACTAACACAAGTGCATTATAATGCTTTACATGGCTACCCCTATGGCACTTTGTGGACCTCTTCTTTCAAGTGACACTGTGTTATTTCCCCCCAAGATAATTGATTCACTATTGGGAGTGCACGTGTGTCTACATCACTAATTAATTAATAAATGGAAATAAATGGGCTTGGAAAAAAGTTGCATTGAGGAAGAAGGTGCAGCACACCCCCTACAAAGGAGCCCATAAATGAGACAATATGAGCCCTTGTATGTCATGAAACTCATTGACCTATGAAGTCTAACCCTCTATCCACCGCATCATCCACTACATGACCTTGAAGGGGCATCCTTGGGAGCATCCCCTACTTGAGGGTTTTGGTCTACCCAAAACTACTTTTATGACACCCCTCCCATACCTAAACTTGGTCAATTGTATAGGGTCTTGGAGAATTTTTTTAATTTGATGAGGTAGTTTTGATGCACATGTTTAGGTGCCTTGTTTATTAGATGTGGTTTTCACTTGCCATGATATTTTGACTTCATATCCTTGGAGGGCATGCCTATTTGTTTTGCAGGACCTGACTTAGTGGACAATTTTGGAGGAGAAAGCCTAACTTGGGCTTCCATGGGGCTTGAAGCCCATAGGTTGGATGCCAAGGGCCCACATGCCAGATCATGATGACTTTCTTTTGGAGGCCTAGAATACATTTGGAAGACATGGCCTAGCCCTCACATGCCAAACAATTTGCCTAGGAGGGGAAAAACATCACTTCTTGAGGCTTGATGTCACCTAGGGCTAGGGTTTGGTGGTGATGGAGGTATTATTCATTGACACATGAGACGTTTTGTAGGAAGGAGGTTTTGTACCATGAATAAGAGGGTTATATGAGTGGCATGTGGCCTTTAGAGGCCTAGATATGCTTCCCCAACTCCAATGACTTGCTACAAGTGTCAAAACATCTCCCTAAAGGGGTGACATCATCTTATTTTAAGGTTTCTAATGTGTTAAAGTGTAAATTGAATATTATTATTTGTATAAAGGGGTAAGATAAGGGTTGTTGACCCCTTATCTTATGTTTTACCCTAAATTATGTGGAAAAACAATATTTAATACTTTTTGTATAAATAGAGATCATTTGTATATCATTTGAACATGGCTCTCCCTTGTGGAGAAGGATACTAAGCTGAAATTTTCGCTACTCTTGGAGCATTTCATCTCTCTTTTGCAAATTGTTATGATTTCTCTTGGTATTAGTGGATAAAAGTGGTGCACTACGCTTGGAGGCTTTTTCTCATGCTTGTAGATGTAATTTTTTTGGTCACTTAGGGTTTGATCTTGCATCTATTTGGAATTGGTAAGGAAAATTTGCATTTATCATCTAAAATTCTTGCTTCTTCCATAATTGTTTAATGGATGAACCCTTGCAGGAGTATAAGGGCATACACCCTCCCCAAGACTTATTTGTTTGCTTCTGAAAGGTCATTAATTGCAAGTTTGTTTGGAGAACTACAAGGGTGTACACCCTCCAAGCTCACCTTTGTTTGTTTCACAAACCCTAGGGAATGAAAGGGCTTACACACCTAGGTTCTTTGTGGATAAAGCTCATACATACAAGGTCATATTGTTGCATAAGGTTTTGCTAAGAGAAGTAAAAGGGCTTACACCCTCTAAGAATTTCCTAGTGAACCTAGCTTGTCTTGGATAGTAAAAGGATTTACACCCTAAGGACTTAGCCTAGTCATCACATTATTTGACTCCACAACCTAATAGTAAGGCACTAATCATTTTATTTTTGCATTGAAGAAATAAAATTTTTTCATTAGGATACATGAAAATACGAAGGAATCAACTTGTTCAAATTGCTTTCTTTCTTTGATGTTCTAGGCTTGCTATTGCCCCTAGGGCATCTCAATCAGATAAGTGTTTTTATTGTTGTTAAAAATTTATGCTACAACCATTAGGGATGCAACAAACTCTCTTTTTCAAGCTCAATTTCTCACTCTTTTACTGTTGGAATTAGTTGGAAAGTTGTTATTGTTAATCTACTTGATGTTGGCTATTGTTGGGAAATATTTTGACTATTTCCTTGGGGTAAAAGTTGTTGTTGTAGAAAATCACTTGGGAAATATTTTGACTATTTCCTTTGGGTAAAAGTTGTTGTTGTAGTGAATCACTGCTACAACCACTTGGCTATCATAAATATACTCTGAAAAACTTATCTTTACAGCCATCTAAATACCACTAAAGTAGTGATAAAGTGTTGAGAACTTATCTACATGTTTTATGCTTCATAACTCAACTAATAATTGATGCTTTAAGTGGTTTGATCTGAAGTAATTACTTGATTTCATTGTTGATATATATTTATGTTTACTTCTACAAGTAGGGACAACAAACTTAACTTACTTGTCCACCTAACATATACTACGTACAGTTGGTTTTTCTTGTGTCTAAGCAGGTACCCAAGGACTTGGCAATCTTAAAACTCCACTAAGACCTTTCATCAAGCCTTTCGATGAGTAGTATTTTGACCTATATGAGCTACACTTCCATCATACCATTTTTCGTCTCATCTCCCCTAGGGTCACTGGGATTTCCCCCTTGAGGTGATTCTTTCATCTCTAAAATGATGGTAATACCTGCCTAAGGTGATAGTGGGTAGGTGTTCTCAAAGTTGTCACCATTTGCTGGTTGGGTTGGGATTTTCCCAACCTACAACTTGTGCAATAATAATACCAATTAAAATACCTTTTACAACATCACATATGACTATGATGTGTCAAATACATGAGATTCCCTTTTCCTTTCCATAAGTTATCCATCATATTTACCTATCTCTATCCAAGTAATCTAGGAAACACTTCTTATCTTAGGAATTGTCATATGTAATAAGGGTAAGGTTGTCCCACCATGGTAAAATTAGGCAAATTATAAAATTAACTTATGTTATGATGTTGTTAAAAGAGATTAATTAATGTTCATTTCCTAATGAGTTGTGTTGATACTTGATTCACTATTATGGGTGGGTGCCTGACATTGGGACATGCACTATGACTCAAGATCCATGTATTTGCCTTAAGGATCTATGATCCTACCTTGGGATCTGTGTACCTCCATACAGTCATATATATCTACATTGGGATATGTTCTATCTTCTTGCGATCCATAAATTACATTGGGATCCATGACAATGCATTGGACAATGATATATTCCACATCATCATCATGTGCCACATGGAGCATTTCTTGAGGATATTGAGGTGGCTAGAGCATACTTTTTTAGGGCATCCAGCTTCAAGGGAATTTATCTTTTGACAAAGTGCTCATATTTCTACCAAATTAGGGCCATCAGATGCAGAATAGGCACAATATTTCCAAAATGGGGTTGTAATAAAAAAATTCGGCAAAAATGGACTTAGTTATGATGCTACTAAAATATGTCGCGGGGAAATTATCACTGCATTTTGGAGACACACATGTGGGTAATTACACTTCATTTATGAGGGCGCATTTGAATTTATATGAGCACATGTGTGGTTGGTTACCTCATATTTATGAAGGTGCACTTATTTTTGGAGGTCTTATTGATGATTTTGAGAGCACCATGTATTTGCTCATGGTTTTGCTTGAGCACATGATAATTGCCTAAGGTTTTTCTTGAGCACATGGAATTTTCCTATGATTTTTCTTGATCATGTGGTATTAGCTCATGGTTTTGTGAGGGCGCCTTATTTATATAAGGAGGGCTACTCTCTCATTTGTATTTGTTGGAAATCAATTGGAAGAACTTGCTCGCCTTGTTAAAACTTTTGTGTGAGTCTTATTTTAATCTTGAGTATATGTTCTAGTGCTACAAAGGAGGATACTTGGCAATACTTGTTTCTAGGAAAAAAGGAGCTACTACAATTTATGGTAAATGCATTTGAGGTAATGGATGTTTCCTTTTCCATTTATTTTGTGAATATCTAATCTTAAATTATTGTTTAGGGAATAGATCTTTAGGGATTATATTCTCTCACTTAGTGCTTAGTTAGATTTAATGTTTTTATACTTAGGCTAAATCTTCATAGATTAGTCTTCCCTAGAAATCTTGTAGTGCACCAAATATCAAAACTTTAAGCTCATTTAACAAACCTTCATGGTGCTAAGTGACCTAAAGAATTAAGGATACAAGAATATCAATCAATGGATCAGGTGTCCTCCCATAGCCCAAGTGGAGAAGGCACTAAACTTCCTTGAATTTCTACCCATATCATTTAAAATTCCCCACCAATTATTTTTTTTATATGCAATCTATGGTTTAGAGGTTCAAATTCTTAGATCTAGGTTGCTTGTTTCATAAGTTAGATAGGATAAGACTTTTCAAATCTAGCTATTAACTCATAATATATTTGGAGGGTTCAATCTCCACTTTTCAAAGTTCAACTTGCACTCTACTTTTTTATGGTCTGATTAGATGCACAATTAGAGGATAAATATCTATTGAATATAATGTTTTCTCTCACATGTTAAACATAGATCTAGCTTTGTGATACCCTAGTAAGCCAAATTGATGTTGTAAGCCTTAGAATGCTTTATGATTTCAAGTTCATCTTATTTCTATTTTGTTGGTTCAAAATTCTAAGAGGATTGATCTGAAAAATCAATTTCTAATGGTTTCTCATTTCAAATCTAATTGATTAGGGCAGGGGAATGATTCTTTAAGAATATATTTAACTTCCCTTTTCTCTTTCATTTGAATGGTGAATGATCTAAGGTGGAAATTACTTTAATGTTTTTTTTTTGTAAGTAAGACTTTTTGTTCAAATATCAACATAATGTATATAAATTCAGACTATTCATGATGCTCAGGGCATTTTAAAATAATAAAATGTTTTGATGTACATTGGCATTTTAATTTATGTTAACCAGATACTACCAAATTAACTCCTTAATATATCAAATAGGTCCCACTGGAGGAGGAACATCTAATCCTATGAAGCCATTAGAGAGGGTCATGAGCCCACTTTCTTGGCATTTGGAGGGTTCAATCTCCACTTGGAAGATCGATCTTGTCTTGAAGAGGTAGCGAGGGGCCTTGAGAGGCTCTTAGAGTTGGATGGTGTCATCTTGGAGAGGTTTTATGCAGTTTGGAGGAGGAAGCATCACCTATTGAGAAGGTTGTGGCATTATTCCAGGTTTTTTCTTTCATATTGTTGTGTTTTCATTGATCAATTGAAGTTGCCTTAGCATCCATTAGAGACTTGTTATTGTTGTGTTCAGAGTTTCATTCATAATAAAAATGCCCATGTTGTCTCTTCTATCTCATGTGTACTTGAATTGTATGCAATGTGTTTGAAGAAAGTCTATTTGTAGAATGCATGCAAAATGTTTGTAGAAATATGTCAACAAAATTATAATATGGAAACCTTTGTCTGCAACGTCTCCCCTTTTGACATCAATGGAAAAAGGTTGCACCCCTTGATCTTGTGCTTTCCTTTACTGATGAGATGAGAGGGATATCACTCCCAGCTTCTTTCTGAGATATTCAAATGTATCTCTGGGAAGAGGTTTGGTAAAAATATATGCAACCTGTTATTTGGTGGCAATGTATTCCAGCTTAACACTTTGCTCGACTACTTGTTCTCTTAGGAATTGATATTTGATGGGAATATGCTTCATCTTTGGGTGCGTAACAATATTATTTGAAATTTTGATTGCACTTATGTTGCCATAGATGATTGATATTGACTGATTATATTCTACCTTGATATCCTTTAGTTTCTACTTAATCCAAAGAACTTGTGTGCAACATGTTGTTGCTGCAATATATTCGACTTTTATTGTGGATAGAGAGATTGAAATTTTCTTCTTTCTCAACCATAATACTAAATAGTTTCCTAGAGATAATGCTCCACCACTAGTACGTTTTCTTGTCATCCATACTTCCTACCCAATCTACATCTGTATATGTGTTAGAGTGAAGACTTTACTTCTTGAGTACCATAAGCCAAATTCCAATGTGCCCTACATATATCTGAATATTCCTTTTACTGGTTGCACGTGTGTCTCCTTTGGTGCAAATTGAAATCTTGCAACCAATCCTACTGCTTGCATGATGACTTATTTTTTTTTACATGTGGTTCACGACATCAAATATCAATACCATCTACGTCCACGGAACCACCCCCCCCCGAAATCCATGAGAGAAAATGGGGAGGTCGAGCATTTTCAGAATATTGGAGGCTCAACAACAAGAGCATCATATAGACCCATTTAAGGGCATCACATGTCACTTACAAGGAATTGAACCTGGGTGGGGAGGGTAACAACCATTCCTCCCAACCACCCAAGCTACATCCAATGGATAGAGCTTGCATGATGTCTAGCCTTGATGTTGTCGCATATAGTAGGCTACCAATCATTGACCTTTACAATGTTTGATTTTCTTCTGGAGATTCATCTTCTTTGCTCAACTTACATCATGTGATCACAGGTCTATTGACATGTGTGTATTCTTCCATTCCAAGTTTCTTCAACATTTCCTTGATATATTTGGTCTGAGAAATGAATATGCCTTTGTTGGATTGAGAAATCTGCAACCCTAGAAAGAATGACAATTCTCCAAGCATGGACATCTCCAATTCTTTTTGCATTTCTTTTGCAAACATTTGGCTCATTCTATCATCATTACTTCTAAATATGATATCCTCTGTGTTGAACGCATATTCAACTAGGGGGTCAATTCCATGTGCCATGAAAAGATGCATCATCAGATGTTAATTTGTCGAAGACAGTTTGGTTCTACTAGGCAATTTATTCCTCCAGCACACATTTTTGTAAACAGAATTTTCGCACCCCTGTGCGGGTTAATAATGTAATAGGTTTGCATGGATAATAGTTAGTTTAGTTACCTTGGGATGGGTTCATTGGGAGAGTTCCTTTCACCGAGTTTTTTTTATCCTCAGGTTATTAATTGGGCTTTTCAGCCTTATTAATTTCCCTTCAGTTTTTCCCTCACACCAGCAACAATTCCTCCAAAGTGGTGAAGGGCATTCTAATGGAGTTATCCTCTGGTAACTATTGTTTAGGAATGATGTAAATTACCATGTATGATATCTTAGAAATTTTCGCGTAATTTTGTCGAGTCTAGATAGTTTTTTTTAATTAATTAAATTTTCCTAAGGCTAGAAGTTTAATTATTTAATTAATTAATTGTTGTTGAGCAAATATTGTAAAAACTAGGTCCTTGGGCTTTTGCTATGGGTATTTATGCTCAAAAGAAATGGAAAGACACCCCCTACACCATTGGACCAATTTTCAGCTCAATCAGACAACTTTTTCTAGGTATTTGTCCACCTGGAGTGTCAGTTAGTCAAACCAACAATTTTAATTGCTAAGTCATGACATAGTCAAAATGTCATTTTTGTAATTTATGAGTTAAATGGGTGAAGTAAAGTGGATAAAGGATGAGAGATATGTTTCCTAACCTACCCAACCCACCTCCTAACCTTTACACACTCACTCACTAAACCCTCAAGCCCCCTAGGGGGATTTGCACCCCCCCTCACATGGAAACCTTTGAAACACCATGTATTTAAGTTGTGGGGCCCCTCCCATGAGTAGTGCACCCTTCCTAGCCTACCGCCTCACTATTTTCTTGTCCCCGCACTCCACCTCACATTCCAACTCATCAATCCTCACCCAAACCCTAAGTGGTGCGCCCCTCTCCTTGGGATGCTCTCTTTGGCTTGGTATTTGACACTTGGATCTCATCCAAGAGGGGTGAGATTTCCTCTCCAAGTATAAATGAGAGCCTCCCCTCACTCATTTCTTCATCATTCTTTGAGCTAGTGTTATGCTACAAAAATTTCTCCCCATCTCTCTTGCTCTTTGCCATCTTGCATCCATCACATTTTCTCTTGAGAGAATTGGAGAAACTTGTTGCTGCAAGGCTCTCCCATTTGGATTAATAAGAATCTTTGGAGGATTTGGAGTAACCAAGAGTAGTTTGGTTTTTTTTCTTGCACATGAGGTGACATTTTGGTGTTTTTTCTTATGGTGTAGTATTGAGTAGATTCTTAGGTAAAGTAGTTTACTTGAGTAGATTCACCAATAGTAGTATTGTTGGTCTATATATGTTGTGTAGCTAGTAGTGTGAAGTATTTCATATTGTTAGCTTATCCATACATGCTATCTACTTGTATACCTCACATATTGCTTGAGTTTTGCAAGTTTGCCTCTAGGGTGTTGATGGGATAGCCTCAAGGAGGAGTCTTCCCTCAAGGCCTATTCAAACTCCTCACTTCTTATAATATGATTTTCTATTCATTTCCATTACATTTTTCTATAGCTAACCATCTTAGATAGGTCATACAAATCATCTTTTCACTTGAAGATTTTATGTGAAAAAATTATGCCTAAAAAACATAAATTTTTCTTAACCTTTTTGTGTTGTGCAGCATTTCTAGCAAGCAATAGCTTGTTGGTTTTGCAGGATCTTACCAAGAACAAGGGGTTATGTTGCCCAAATTCAGTCGCACAACACCCCAAAAGAGCAGCCTTTGAGTGGGTAATGAATATTTTCTTCTTCTTACTCATTTCTAGCATTGTAGCAAGCCCTCGAGAAGTTCCGTTGAGGCTTGCATTCTCTTGTATTTAGTTCATCTATTGTAAGTTAGTTTTTGCAAGCCATTTTTTCCTACACCTTGGGAGTGAGATTGGCTCAGCCAACCCCCCAATATCGTATGGCTAGGGCTTAATTTTATTTTGGCATTTGGTGTTCTTTTTCCCCATTTGTCATTAGGACAAGGTTGTGTGGCTAGTTTGTTTTGATAGTAGTTGTCTTTACATTTCAACCCTCTTTGGCACAATAAAGGTAGGCTTGCCTCCACCTTGTGCCTTTTTGAGTGGTTTGCATTCATTTTTGAGTTTTGCCTAATAATTGCCTACACCTTGGGTGAGAAATCCCCAAAATCGTATGGCTAGATAATATGTGTTGATGGTTATGTTATGCTCATGTGATTAAAATTTTCTAGAGTAGACATCACACATCATTAATCTTGGATTAATCCCTCAAGGCATAGTTTCCTTTGCATGCTCTAATTTCCTTCAAGTTCATAGCTCATGTTTTAAATGCAGTCTCATATGCTTAAGTGTTATGGTTTGGAAGTAGTCTCTTAGATCTAAAATTAATATATCTTGTGAGGCATTTACCTTCATGTTAATTTGAGATATATGTGGAGCATGTACATGGTGTACGGATACTTTTTCATATCAGCAAGTAATTTTAATTTTCTTAGCATGCTCTCTAAAATGGATTAACTTACATGGCTAGATGGTTATAATCTAAGGCAATTTTTTGTTATACTTGACAAGTTGTTCTTGTCTTTCATTACACTCATTTCTTTCAAGTTTACACACATACATGGTTAAGTGATTGACAATGGAATAGATCTTTACTTTAATCTTTCTTTTCCATTCTTACTGTGTGTTCATTCGCTTCAATTTCATAATCTGCAACACACTTTCATAAGCTAAATAAGTTTCGTTTTTGGCCATAATTCAATGTTTTTGGGCACTTAAAAGTCATCAAAACACTCATAAACACATCTTAAAACATAGTCCTAAGCCATAATAATATATTAGACCAACTAGGACACCTTAAACCACCATCTTCACCATCTGAAATGGGGATTGAGGAGGGCAACGGAAGGTGCTAGGCCGAGGACGGTCTCACGACGCGCGACGCCCTTTCTGTAAAAAATCAATTCTTAGGGTTGACCTGTGAAGCTAGGGTGGGCCTCGTTGCCTCACTTCCTTAGCATCCAGTAGCCATTTGGCAATCGGGGGAGGAGGTTTTCAGTAAAACACTTAGCTAGGAGGGTAACTAAAATCTTTAAAATCTTTAAGCAACTCTTAACCACTTAGTCCTTTAGGAAATAACTTTGTTGGGTACATCTTATGGTTGTTTAGAACACTAGTAGCAAGTATACATAGATTTCAATCTTTCATGCATATTTTTGGTTTGAATATCTAAGTGTTGAATCTTTTAAGTTATGTTGAGCATTTATCTTTCAAATATTTCATATCTTTTGGTTAATGATCTTTATGGTGTGATCCAATAAGAGATAGTGCATACCATATGGAGGCATCATCTTGTTGGATCTTGAGTGCTTTGTGGTTGCCATTGATAAGAAATCCAATAGAGTAAGTGTTATTGGGGCATGCTTGGCTAAATGTTGATGATCTTTATATCTTGAATATCTTTTAATTCTCACATTTAAGCATTTGGTGAACTTGTTTATTTGTATCGTGTCTATCTTGTATCTTTGTTCATAATTGTTGTAATTTCTTTTATTTTTTTGTGTAAGCACTTGTATCTAGTTTTGTTGTGAGATAATTGTACTTAAGTAAACTTTGTAATCTTTTGTAATCAACCTCCTTAAACTTTAGTTGACCCCTTTTCCCAACTCTAGGCACTAGTCTTAGTTGACTTAGGGAAGGGTTTTGTTTGACATAAGTAATATTGCATCTTGCATTGCAGCCTTTGCATCATAGGTTAGTATTCCCTCAAAACTTCTAATCAATTGAAACCAACTCCTAGAACTTCAAGTTAAATCTTATCTAGTAACTAGGGTCTACCCCCCTTGGCTTCCCTAGGAGTTGTTAATGTTTAAGCCATTATTATAGTTCTTTTCATATTAGATAACAATAGTATAATACAAGATCACTGAGAAATACATAATCACAAGAGACACGACATTTATCCTGGGAAACCCTCTAGGGGAAGAAAACGCAGCAAAACTTCCTTAATATAGATAGCCAATACAATGCTAGGAGATCTCTTAAACTAATACAGAAAGTCCTCTCCCAGATATGCGCCACTCTCTCTCTCCTTCTTCTCCAACAACAGATCTGAAACTTGTCTCTCAATGAGCAAGTGAGTTGTGTATCTAAGTGAGGCGCTAGCCTCCTTATTTATATTAGATTGGCACGTGTGAAGTGTCTCTTCACTGGCAGGGACGAATTCTCCCACTGGGTGGTTATAACCACCTTAATTACATTCAGGGGCCTCTTTAATATCTATTGGGGATGACTTCTTATTCTACCTATTATAATTATCATTTGACCAATCCACAAAAGGGGATTTGGTCCTATTACAATAGCCGACATGATCAATCGACAATGGGGATTGATCCGATGAATAATATATCAAATAATAATAAGAATACTCTTTGCAGTTACATTATTTCAACACTCCCCCTTAACAAGAAGGGTATTCTTCAACAACATCATGTGAGAGAGAGAGGACAACATCATCAACAACATCAAGTGGGTGAGAGGACAACATCATCAATATCATCTTGGAACACTGACTGGCGTATCTATAAAATATCAGAAGTTTTCTTCATCGACAACATCATCATTCTCAAAGGAATGCCATCATCATCTGCATCAATATGTATTAGTATAAAAATCGATGCATCATCATCATCACAACACAAGGTTGGCTCATCATAATACAAGGTTGGATTTACGTCACAGCTGTTAAGCTGGAAGCTCAGTACTTGTCTCATCTCAATGTCTTTCTTTACGTCACAACACTCAAGATGGAATCAAGATACTAGACTGGCTTTACGTCATAGCTATCCAGCCAGAATCTTAGTGCTAGTCTCATCATATCATCTTGCTTTATGTCACAACCATCAAGTCGGAAGAAAGGTACACATCTTGCTTTACGTCACAACCATCAGGTCGGAATCAGGGTACTAGACTTGCTTTACGTCACAGCTATACAGCCGGAAGCATAGTACTAGTCACACATCATCTTTCTTTACGTCGCAACCATCAGGTCGGAATCAAGGTACTCGTCCTACTTTACGTCGCAACCATCAGGTCGGAAGTATGATACACATCCTGCTTTATGTCACAACCATCAGGTTGGAAGCAGGGAACTAGACTTGCTTTACGTTTGATAACTAGGTCAAAAGCAGGGAACATCTCATCTTGCTTTACGTCTGACAACTAGGTTAGAAGCAAGGAACACAATAGCTACTCCCCCTTTCGAGGAAGGTCCTTTTGGACTATGCCAAGATTATCTCGGAAGTACTCAAACTTCACATGAGATAGGGGCTTGGTCAACACGTCAGCAACCTGTTCATCCGTGCTAATGTATTGGAGCTTTAAGGCTCCTCTCTGTACCATGTCATGGATGTAGTGATAATGGATCTCTATGTGCTTCGACCTGTCATGGAATACATGATTCTTTGTCATATTTATGTAGCTATGGTTGTCACATGGAATCAAGGTTGCTCTCATATCTAAGTCAAATAGGTTGGTCAGCAACTTTCAAAGCCATATAGCTTCGCAACTGGTAGAACATGCAACAATGTATTATGCTTCTGCTGTGCTGAGAGCAATACTAGATTGCTTCCTACTCTTCCATGAAATCATAGTTGATCCCAAACTGAAACATCATCCTGAAGTGCTTTTCCTGTCAGAAACACTTCCTGCCCAATCTGCATTAGTATATCTACTCAATGTGAAATCATGATCTCCATCATAACTGAGACCATAATCTATTGTACCTTTAAGGTACCTCATCACATGTTTTGCAACCACTAGGTGAACACGTCTGGGTTCTACCAGAAACTGACTCAAGGTGTTCACGGAAAAACAAATGTCTGGTTTGGTGTTCATCAGGTACATCAGTGATCCAATAATCTATCTGTACAGTGTGGCATCAATCAACTCTGATGAAGTATCGACCAACAACTTCAACCTCACTTACATGGGTGTATTCATGGGCTTGCATTCCAACATGTCGAATCTCTTCAAGATTTCCACCGTATACTTCCCTTGGTTAAGGAAGATCCTTTCAGGACTTTGCCATACCTCAAGGCCTAAGAAATAATGCATTAGGACAAGGTCTTTCATTTCAAATTCTGAGGCAAGTCTCTTTTTACATTCAGTGATTAGCTTTTCTTCTCCAGTTAAGAATAAGTCATCCACATATAGCAGTAAGATTATTGGCTCATCGTTCATGATTTTGAAGTAGAGGTTAGAGTTTTCTTTACTCTTGGTAAAGCCTAAGCTCATCAAGAAACTGTCTATAGTGCCATACCAAGCTCTAGGATCTTGCTTCAATCCATATAAGGCTTTCTTCAATCTGCAGACATGGGACTTCCTGTATTCAACCTCAAATCCTTGAGGTTGCTCTATATACACTTCCTCTTCGATGACACCATTTAGGCAAGTTGTCTTCACGTCCATCTGGTCCAGCTTCCACTTCATCTTAACTGCAAGAGCTATGATGATTCGGATCAAAGTGTATCTGGCCATAGGAGTGAATGTATCTTCATAGTCAATGTGTTCCTTCTGGGAAAAGCCACAAGCGACAAATTTTGCTTTATACTTCTCAATACTTCCATCAGCAGCATGTTTTATTTTGAAGAGCCATCTGGAGGATACCACATCTTTATTCTTCGGTCTGGTAACTATTTCCCATACTTCGTTCTTCATTATGGATTGGTATTCCTCTGTCATGGCATCTGCCCATTCTTTCCTCTAAATGGATTCTTCAAAGTAAGTACGCTCCTCTTCTAGGAGATCACATATCAAAGCCATATAACTGGAGAATGGCTTTGGTCTTTTCACCTATCTCGTAGTTCCTTGGGAAACACCGTACTTCTCTCCATCTTGAATAAGATCTCTATCCCAATCTGGATTTCTTTTATGGAGGGTCTTCATCTGAAGAGGTTCTTGCACTTCTACTATATAATGGTCATCTAGAAGTTCCTCATCAGGGGAAGTTACGACTTTCCTTATTGGTTCTGCAGCTTTGGGAACCTCCCTCATTGCAGTACTAGGGATTACGGGTTCCTCTTCATATACTTATTCATGCAGGCATAGTTTATATTTCTTGAGCACTACATCTTCATCAAAGGTCACATCCCTGTTGATCTCAATGTGATGGTGACCTAGTATATAGATTATGAAGGCCTTGGAGACCTCACAGTATCCCACAAATATTCCCTTCTTTCCTGAAGGGTCCAGCTTGTTTCTCTTTTCTTTAGGTATATGAATAAACACTGGACAACCAAATATTTTGAGATGGCTTACCTCTTGCTTCTTTTCGGTGAACATATCTTTCAATGTCTTGATCCCAAGTGCACTATGGGACAATCGGTTCTGCACATATACAACTGCTATTATTGCTTCTGCCCATAAGCACATAGGAAGATCTTGATCATGGATCATAGTCTTCACAGCTTCCATTATTGTTTTGTTCTTTCATTCAGCGACACCGTTTTGTTGGGGATTATAGGGAGTAGTGAGTTCCCTCTTGATCCCAACATTTTTGCAGAATTTCATGAACTCTTTTGAGGTGTATTCTCCTCCATTATCTGACCTGAGTATCTTGATATTTCTCTCAAAAAGATTCTCTATCAAGGCTTTGAATTCCCACTAATGGAGGATGATGGCACTGGGCCACACACATATGAATGAATGAGCTCCAGGACTCCTTCTGCCTTGTTGTCTTTCTTCAAAAATGGGTTCTTGATGTTCTTCCCTTTTTCACATCCATTGCATACGCCTTCATGGTCACCTTTGAGTTCTGGTAAACCTGTGACCGCTTTGCATATGTATGGTAGCGCCTTGTAGTTGATATGAGCTAATCTTCTATGCCAAAGTTCACATGGATTCTTCAATGGCGTGGGTCATGGAAGCTTCTGAGTGACCCTTTAGATTATGCAAGCCACCTTCTTCTTTTCCAATGATGATTTATTCATTTATGGTCTCTCCTTTAACACGTTGCCTTCTACAACCTTCACTATAGCTTCCTCAGGGTTATTACATGTGACCTAGAGAAAGGTCAACAAAACAACAAGCAAGAATAATATCCTTCTGATAATATAAAGCAATAGCACGAACAATCATCACAGTAGCTCCTTTAAAGATATCACTTATAATTTATCTGAAGCAAAGATTAAAGGTAAGGAATACAATAAGAAATGAGGTCAACACTCTCATAGTGTTGTTACCAAGCATTCTTCCATGGCAACTTGGAACTAACACACGAGGCTTCTACTAGAGGAGGTGTTAGTTGTAGCAGGCAAAGCATTTACCTCTATATGCTCACATGCTATCAAGTATAATATTTTACGATGACTGTTATCTCAACTATAGTCATCAACTTGTCATGTGTACCTTTGAATCTTATTAATCTTGATTAATCAAACCTGGAGCCTTATCCTCAGGAATGAGTGCTTTATTTTCTTCCAGATCTCCTTCACTCAAGTGATGAGTGCTTTCTTCAACCTGTCTTCTGTACTGAGACAATACGCTATCTTGACAGAAGGTTAGGTTAGAGGATAAGCTCTATGATCAACTTTTAATCC
>JZKD02S1763699.1:16223-27056 GCA_000966675.3 Picea glauca
TGTATTTAATTTTTAGATTATACCTTTCTTTTAATTTCTTTTGTAGTTTCATATTTTTTTAAATCTTTTAAATTTTGTTTTTTTTAGGGTTTAAAGAAAAAAATTCAATTTTTTTAAATGTAATTTTTTTTTGGAACTTTTTCTAAAAAAAAAAAATTAAAAATTGGAATATGATTTATTTTAATAAAAAACGTTTTATTTTTTTTTCATTTTTTTAAAAGAACATGTTTGTGGAGTTTTTTCTTTCCTATTTATTTATTTTTTATAAAAAAACTAATGAGGGCACGGGTGGGACGATCTCATGGCGGCTAGACCAAATGGCTTTGAATAGGTGAGGCTAGTTATATTGGAATCGCTATATAAAACCCGCTTCGAGTATGTCTCAATCATGCAAATGGGACCCGTTATAGGGATCTGTAACTATATATCACTGAGGGGTCTCCATGTCGAAGGTGACCCTGGAGTCGATGCACGGATCCCATTGATGTGATTCAGACGTACTTGAGGCAGGTTCTATATAGCGATTCCAATATACCTAGCCTGAACTATTCAAAGCCATCTAGTCTAGCCATCGTTAGATTGTCCCCCCCGCCCCCTCACATCATCCTGGACCACTCATCCTCCTAACCACTCATTTGGATACAACTCTCTCTCCTTACCCCCCTTAGACAAACGAAGGAGTCTAACTGGACATTCAATCAATCAGGTTCTGACAAAGAGATGTCGAGCACCACATACGATCAATGTTTAGGTCTTCCTAGATGGCTCGATTGGAGAACAATGGCAGACATAATCCTACTAGTCTTGGTAATGGGTCTTATTCACCCCTATAATCCACCCACACTGAATCTAGTGGAAGTTACAAGAACGGTTATCCAGATCATCCATCTCGCCTCTATTCTCGCTACACGTACCCCTAATCCCACTAATAAAACATCTTCCAATGAAATGAATGAAACAAAATCCAATGTGAGGGTAATGTGAAAAAATAGAAGGTATGGAATACGTTAATCCAATAGGTATGATTCGAATTCTGACACTGAAACGACTTCGACCATCAGAGGACCTCGTCAGACATTGTATCGGCCTTGTTTAGCATATGACCTATGTTGGCTCTGGGGTCACCTTCAGCACAAATACCCCTCTGTGATATATAGTTACGGAAATTATAACGGGGCCCATTCACATGATTGAGATGTACTTGAGGCAAGTTCTATATATTGATTCCAATATACCTAGCCTAGCCTATTCAAAGTCATTTGGTCTGATCGTCGTGAGATCGCCCCCCCCCCCCTGAACATCATCTTGGACCACCTCTTTAATTTAATAAATAAATTTTGAAGTAACAATTTAGGAGTCTTTTTTTAGGCTTTTATCTGTGATGGTAGAAGTCATCTAGGTCACGATTTCAATTAGGTCGTAATTTTAACTAAAAAAAAACAACGCTACTAGGTAACATCACTTTTCAATTTAAGGGTCAATTTTAAGGTTTATGTATTCAACGGTATCGATTTTCAAGGTTGTGATTTAAAACAATTCGAAATTTTAAACACTCCCCAAAAAAAGGGTGCTACAGGTAGCACTAGTTTTTTATTCGGAGGTAAAATTAGCCACTAAATTCGACTTCTAAAAAAATGAAAACTCTGGAGAGTTCTCTTTAAGTTGGTAACTTTGTTTAAAGTTAACTAAGGTAAAAATGGATAAGGGGAATGAGTTGTAGGTTACTTTTACCCACCTTATGGCACTTGTAATTTCACTTATAAGACTAATTTATCCCTTGCATGATTCTATAGGGGAAGAGGAAAGCCAAGAGCCAATATTGATAAAATGTTGTTCAACTTGGGAAAGTTTTAAAAGTGAGATATGTTTTATGTGAAGGATTTGGCCAAGGATGAGATGTTGATAAAGTTCTATCTGAGTGAAGAACCCATGCTATGATATTGGGGAGCATGTTGATTAATTCTATAACCTTCTTTGAGTAATTCTAGGTTGTTGGTTGTGCCTATAAAGTATTATTTTGGGCCCTTGGGACACCACTACTAAGTATGATACTAGCCTAATTAGGGTTATTCATTAGGGGAAATGGTGGTAGTAATATCCTTGTAGAGAGATATCCCTATCAAGTATGGTGTTGTCTTAACTAGGGGCACTCATGATGGGTTAGAATGGTAGTAATATCCTCATGCACCAATCCCTAAGGGATTTTGATGGGTTATGTAAGACTAGGATGCCTCTCCAATTGATTAGTTCATTGCTTCATATTGACATTAATTTAGGAATTGTGTGAGCCAACAATTGAGATTTATGTCCTTATCCTTCATTGAGCTTAAGCCCTACTTGGGGGGTAGTACCTAGTTAGGTATATGCATTGGTTGGGTGGAAAATAGAACCTTGGGTGTAGTTTCCCCACTTGGTTAGCTATCTATTCAAGGATCACTTGCTTGGACAAAACTGCTAGACTTCATCAAGGAAAAGGAGATATAAGTACTATGAATTATGTTTTCATTTTGTTGTTATGGATTTATGTTTGATTGTATATGGTTTTTAGTTTGATTTATGTGTTAATAGTTTGATTTATTAGTTAGTCTCATTGATATATTATTTATTCTAAGCGTGAGATATATTATGTTATTTATCTATGATTTGTATACTTAGAAGAAGAAGAAAATGGTATATAGT
This sequence comes from Picea glauca, assembly GCA_000966675.3. Taxonomy (NCBI): domain Eukaryota; kingdom Viridiplantae; phylum Streptophyta; class Pinopsida; order Pinales; family Pinaceae; genus Picea; species Picea glauca. Next base: position 18,903 of record JZKD02S1763699.1, read on the forward strand.
TAACACCCTCCCTTGTAGGAGGGTTGTTAAAAAGTGGTATTAGAGCACAGTTTCCCACAATTGGGTACCTTTAGGAGTTGTGACACCTTATTTAACCATGGCATGGAAAAAGTAAACATGTGTCCCTGAGTGAGGTACACTTACAAAAAGGTTCTCGATGAAATAAGAAACTACTTAACTGGATTAATTAGACTAGTTGGATTATTTTAGTATCCTTTTGATCTCTTTCCCCTTTTTTTTCCTTATTTTTCTTGTATGTTTTGGTTTTCTTCCTTTCGTGTAAATAACACAATTGTTTATCTAAAATTAATGAATAATAGCATGTATTTGGGTCTGGTAATAATCATATTTCCATTTTAACATTTCTAAAGGTATATTAAACAACATAACAAGAACCCTACTCTAATCCTTGGATTACAGTAAACATGATTACATTTCATTCTTCGTAGATTTAACATTAAGTAGTGTAAGGCTCATGTTTCCTAAGAACGCAATGATTTTGCATTTCTACTACTTGATGTGCAACTAATAGATAGATTGTTGTTCAAATTTAACTAGCATAATTAGAACTAGTAATTTTCCTCTTGACAAATAAATAGTTTACACATTGATGCCATAATTGCAATAGATTAGTGATCAATAAGTTTCCAACTTCCTTCATAAATGGATTTCTTAAACTATCCAAACTTGGAATTTAATAACAAAGATTTCAAGTGCTTGTTAGTTTTTTGATTTGCTTAAAATTAAAGTTAATAATTGTTGGTACTTGTTTTTCTTAGGAATAGAATCCATAAACTCTTGTTGTACTATTAGAATTTAGTAGAGTGCATGCTATAGAACATTTAATGACATCAAATAAACATGCCAAATGTCATATTCAATAAGAAAATGGAACAAATAAAACCTAGGACTAATTGGGCATCCATGTATTCCAAAACCCTAATGTCTAAATTATGTCAACTAGCATCAATAAATTGTAAAGGATCCTTGGTAAAATTCATGTGTATCAATATAAAAGGAAAAACAACACTATAGAATCTCTTTCCTTTTCAAAACTTGTAACTCTAGGAAACCTTCCAAAAGATATATAAAACAAGAAGAAAGATTTGAAAAGAGTATATAGTTTCTATTTGTTAACAATTTAGTATGTATCTATCTCATTTTTTTAGGTGCCTAGCCAAATAATCAATCTATTATTCAACGTCTATAAGGTTTCTTCACCCTATTGGCTCAATTCATTGCAAAACAAGTTGGGTTTTTCATTATAGATAGAGATATATATGCATTATTACATATAACCTTAGAAATAGCAATTGCAAAATTGAGGTTGAAAATGATCAGTTTAAACTTGATTATAAAAATGAAAAATATACATGTATAATGTTGATGTTTTGGTAGCTGCAGGAGGTATTAACCTCCACGTGTAACCTATGACTTAGAATAGGATATTCTGGAATCAAGTGAACCATTAAACATATGTGTGGAAACCCTAGAATACAAGTCAGCCTAGAAGAATAGATAATACTAGAATATTATCTTCCCGAAATACAAGTCGGCTCCATAGGAAAAAGATAAACAAAAAATATAATTACCAGAAAGTGAGGTCGGACCATCTAGAAAAATCACTGGAAAGATTAATATAAATAGAGGATGTTTTAGCTCATTTGAACACCTATTTAGTGTGTAAGTCTTGTGGAGAGCTGCAGTTGTAACTGCAACTGCAACTGCAACTGCAACCAGGAATAAGGGTGAATGGTCATCTCTTGGTCTTGGTCTCTCTCTTGGTGATATTCTTGCTAAATATGGCGTAAATTTGAGAGAGATATTAGTGCATATGTTGTTGCTGTAGTTATGTATGGTACTTGTTCTGTGGATATGGAGACTCCCTCTCGTGTGTGATACCCTTGGAGAAGGAGCACTCTACTTGTCTTGAGTTGTTTCTACAGTTAGCAACTAGGGTTTATCTGTTGGTTCTGGAGTAGGCTTACTAGAATTATTCTAAGTAAAGGTTAGTGTACTCGGGGGTGGCATATTTGAATGCCTATGGTTGGGTGACAATGATGTGACATTGTCTATGATTAAACAAGCATACCAAAATTTCAACATGGTATCAGAGTTGGTTTCCTTCATAACAGTCTGACTGCTAGAAGGAAGATCCTCAGTTTCCCCCATTTCCAAGATCGTTGAGCACTTACTGAACTCACTAAAAAGGTCACCTAAGTAGGGTGCATCTCTTCCTCAGATCATATCTAAAAAAAATTGAAGTTTATATATTAGGGTTTCCTCATAAAAACCCTAGGTTTGCAGTGTCTGTTCCTTCATGCCAGTTGTAGAACCAGTTGCAATGCCACTTGAAGCATCGATAACAGTGCCAGTTGCAACACTAGTTGTAGTTCCAACACCAATTGCAGTAAATTTTCTGTGAAATGTTGGGCCTAATATTTAGTTTTTCTAGTGCGCCTTACCCTAGCGCATCTCCAGATACCTTTAGATTGAAAGTTGAAGCACTTTGAAGTTTTAGGGTTTTTCATTGCTTGTCATTGTTTCTGGATGGTGCCACTATATGTCGCTTCTTGTCGTTGTTGTCGGAGGTATGTACTTATATATGTTTAAACTGCATCACTATTTTGAGTGTGAATGTAGGAGAATGGATCTCTAGTCCAAGAAACTATCGTAGATCCAGAGGGATCTCAAATCTAGCACATTCAGAGGAACAACACACTCCAGGTTCCTTATGAACATCTACTTGTATTTTGATCTATTGAAGTTATTATTATCATACTAACCTTTGTTCAAAGTTAAAGTTAGAAAATAACTTTAGTCAAAGTATTAGATTGATTAAGGTTGATACTTTAGAGTTTATTTTCACTATATTCTCTAACTCAGATTTTTGTCTAGAAAGCATATTGTCTTAAGTACAGGGGATGTGTTGAAGAGAATACTTGTCATCTTGAGTGAAGGAGACTTGGAAGAAAATCAACACTCGTTCTTGAAGATAAGACTCCATGTTCCAGGTTTGATTAAATTAATAAGTTTCCAATTTGCACATATCAAATTTGATAATTGCTACATTACTAGTTGTGACAGTAATTCTTGAAAGGTTCTATTACTGCTAAATACAATGAATACTTGACAGAATGTGAGTACTATTGATATAACTGCTTGCAAGATGAACTAACATCTCCTCTACGAGATACTTCTTGTTTTTCTTCCAGGCAGGTCACCTTCTTAATAATATGATGATTGCCATGATATTGTCTTTTTTTTAAATTCTTGTTGACATAGATATGTTCTTATGAAAATGATATTATACTTTTTGTTCTTGTTTTCTTGTTTCGGGTAGGTTACCATGGAGGCATGATTTATCAAAACACTAGAAGAGTGTTGTTCCTGTTTCTTATTATTGTATTTTTATTTTGGTTCTTGTTTCAGGAAGGTCACAAGAAATAGCTCTGAGAAGGAGCTACTATGATTATTGTTCTCATTCTTGGTTTTATTATTATAAGAGTATTATCTTGTCTACTATTTTTCCCTTTGTTGTCCTTGTATCGAGTAGGTCACAGGTGATAACTCCGAGGGAATCTATAGTAACGGTTGCAGGAGACAACATATTAGATGGTCTCTAGTTTCAGACTTGGAGTAGAATATCCAGATAAGAAGTTGTATACACGACCATATATACATCCATGTACCAAATAAGAAGAAGACAAAGAAGGGTACTTTTGCGAGATACATAGTATCTCGTATGGAGATGGATTGTAAGGAGCATAAGGCTCCAAATATGACCAAAAAAATCCCTCTAGTGCAATTGATCACTCTTCAGATCATAGGGAAGATTTAGTAGAGCCAGAAGGGCCTACCCATGGTCCCATGAAACTTTGCAGGATGCAACATTGATGAGCCATATTATGAGGAGAAGATGGCTCTGAATATTATATAGAATCAGAGGGAATCAAGCTTTAGAGAGAGAATGGAGACTTAGAGAATTTCATATTCAAATGGAAGGGAGAGACGTCTTCTGGAACTGATAGACAAATTCCATGGTTTGAGAAGGATAGATCGAATCTTCAGAAGCTTTGAGGAGATATGAGATCTTATGGGAATATTCCCTTTCTTTGGTAGACTTTGCTACAGTGACTGAGGAGGAATCCAGTCAGAAGGACTGGGATACATATATTTTCCTTGGTTCCAAGACCAGACGGGAAGTAAGTGGTGACTTCCAAGTTGATATACAAGATCAAGTATGTTGCAGATAAATAGCCTAGAGATGTACAAAGCCTTATTTGTGTCTAGAGGATTCTCCCAGCAAGAGGGATAAGACTATGACAAGATACTTGCTCCAATATATTGCTATCGATGAACAGGTAGCAGATATGTTGACCAAGCCTCTGTCAGGGAAAATCTTGGAGTGGTCCAAATGTTTTTTTCTCCAGTAGTGAGAAGTGATGTTTTCCCCAGTAGAGGGAAGTGATGAGATCCCCAATAGTGGGATCTACTCTAGCACAGGTTGGTACTCCAACGTAGGTGGGTATGCTACCCCAGTGTAGGTTGGTACTCCAATGCAGACTGGTATGCTACCCCAGTGTAGGTTGGTACTCCAACGCAGGCCAATATGTTACCTCAACGCAGGCTGGTATGCTACCCCATCACAAGTTGGTACTCCCATTTAGGTTGGTATGCTACCCCATCATAGGTTGGTACTCCAACGCAGGCTGGTATGCTACCCCAACATAGGTTGGTACTCCAACACAAGTTGTTACGCTACCCCAATGCAGGTTGGTACTCCAACACGGGCTGGTATGCTACCCTAGTGCAGGTTAGTACTCCAACGCAGGATGGTATGCTACCCCTGCGTAGGTTGGTACTCCAACGCAGGATGGTATGCTACCCCAGCGCAGGTTGGTATGCTACTCCAATGCAGGCTGGTATATTACCTCGACGCGGGTAAGTATGCTACTCCAACTAAGGTTGCTATGCTACTCTAGTGAAAGTGCAGAACTTCCTATGACATATAGATCTGTGATTGAAAACATGACAATGACCGAGGTGTGCAGAAGTGCAAAAGCAATGATGATGATCATGCCAAGAGGAATACCTTCCTCATTAAGAGGGAGTGTTAAATTTTTGAGTTTGATTATGTGTGAGCTGGAGAGTAACTATTTTTGTATGAACTAGATGCCGACCTGTATTGTTGGAAATGATTCCCAGTTAGAGTGTCAATCAGTAGCATCGAAGGTTACTAGCTGGAGGGGAAACTAGTAGTGTTGGAGGTGTTTTCCATCTAGATGGCTTATGTGCGACTATGATGGTGATACTTGTTACATGATCTATTTGATCATATGATAGCATGTGTGGTTATGGTGATGCTACATGTAGACTAGTATGCAATACCATGTGAGTATTTCCCATGCCATGTGATATGGATGGATGTGTTTGATACCACTACATGAAGAACATCTTATTTAATACCTCCCTAGCTAAGAGGGAGTGTTAATTTTTTGGTAGTTGCAGGAGGTATTAACCTCCACATGTAACATATGACTTAGAATAGAATATTCTGGAAGCAAGTGAACCATTAAAAATATGTGTGGAAACCCTAGAAGACAAGTCATCCTAGAAGAATAAATAATATTAGAATATTATCTTCCATAAATACAAGTTGGCTCCACACAAAAAAGATAAACATAAAATATAATTACCAGAAAGGTAGGTCGACCCATCTAGAAAATTCACTAGATAGATTAATATAAATAGAGGATGTTTTAGCTCATTTGTCCACCCAGTTAGTGCACAAGTCTTGTGGAGAGCTACAGTTGCAGCTGCAAGAAGGAATAAGAGCGCATGGTCATCTCTTGGTCTTGGTCTCTCTCTTGGTAATATTTTTGGTGATATTCTTGCTAAGTATGGCACAAGTTTGAGATAGAGAGTAGTGCAATTTTTGTTGTAGTATTTGTGTATGGTACTTGTTCTATGGATATGGAGACTCTCTCTCTTGTGTGATACCCTTGTATAAGGAGCGCTCTACTTGCCTTGATTTGTTGTTGCCGTTAGCAACTAGGTTTTATCTATTGGTTCTAGAGTAGGCTTGTCAGAATTATTCTAATTAAAGGTTAGTGTGCTCGGTGGTGGCATATGTGAATGCCTATGTTTGGGTGATAAAGATGTGACATTGTTTATGGTTAAACGAGCATACCCAAATTTCAACATATAAACCCTACTATCATCCTACCATCGATGACATATCCCATCTAAAGGACTTATTTCTTCCATCCCTTGAAGAATATTTTATAAGTTAAAACCACTACCCTTGTTTTTAGAATATAACCCTAGCTAGGTCATAGGAGAACCCTAAGAAGAGCTACACGACAAAAACCTTCATACCATGCATGCAAAGGATGAAGTAAGTGATACAATAAGAAGCAATATACAATACCTTTATGTGTAGCCTAGACTCAAAATAATGAGCCAAATTGCCTCCTATATCATCCCCTTGAAATGAAAACCAAGCCTTCACTTTGTATCCTAGAAGAGGACCTTCATGCCTCACAGCTTGGCCATGGAAAGAGGAAATTATCCATAATAAGACGTGGATTGGCCTCCATGTGACACCAAATATCATGGAACCTTGTTCGTCGAGCTCTAAATTTGCATCATTCCATATAAAACTCTAGAGACCAATCTGTTATAGTCCAAAATTCCACCACCATGCATTATTGGCCATGGCTCATCCATATACACACTTGAAAATCCATTTTGTTGAGTTTCCTTCCTAAAAAATCATTTTTTCAAGGTGTACGCTACCTGATATATAGGCATCCCGCGTATGTGCACTACTTGATACATAGACAAGCCATGTACGCTCACAAACGTTGCAAAAAATTAAAAAAATTGCCCTCTCCGACGGTGTTTACAGGATATTTTGGGTTTCATAACCATTCTTACCTCTTATAGCCCTTCTCACAACTGAATAACCATCATTTCTCCATATAAAAGGGCCCTAGGGGGGTCAGTTGAAGATGTGAAAGAAGAGGCAAGTGAACTCTACCAAAATTTATCCCTTGTATTTGTTAAGTCGTAAATAGTGGCTCATTACCCCTTAATTAGGGAATATTATAATAGTAATGCTATTTTATTTATGTCGACTTTAGTCCATTAGTTGTAATTATACCTCCTAGTCTCCTATATATACCAATGAGACATTTTCATTTTGAATCATCTTGTAATTGTACATTTATGTGGGCATAAGGAGGTTTCCCCCTCGAAGAGGATTATTATTTGAGTTTCTCTCTTTTTCAAGGCATTGAGTACTTATTTTGAGGTTTTTCTATGCTATATTGATATTTGGTTCTTAACATATGGTATCAGAGCTCAAGGTCTTGGGGTTTCGCTGCTACATCTGAGACACCTTGGTATTTTCGCTATAACTTTTTTCTACAACATTTCAAAAGGAATGGCTTGAAGGATATTTAGTAGATGGATCAAGGTACGTTGGGTTAAAATTTCATCTCCCGAGGCCTTATAATTTCGGAGATACAACCTGTGCAAGATAGGGTTCTGGAATCATCTTGAACTGAGTCATTGCGGAATTTTCGCTATAAAACATTTTCTGTAACGTTTCAGACCCTGAACTCCAGAGGATATTCACAGAAATTAGTATGGTATCTGTGGTAAAATGTTCAGCTTCTGGGTCATCTTAAATTTGTAGATACACCATGTGGAAGATAGGGTATCTGACTAGTCCTATTGACTAGTCTCAAGAAGGTGTCCCAGGTAAAACAATCATAACTTCTTCCTAGAGTATCCAAATCAAGTGAGACGGGTTTCATTGGATAGTGGACTGTCTGTAGTATTTTTGGTACGAGTTTCAGAATTGTATATCATTCATTTTGTGTTGGGAATGCTATACAAGTGAGATATCCTGGAAAGGCCAAAAATCAGCAAGTTGTGGGGAAGTTACCGTAAATTCCACTTGGCACATCCAATTTTGATTAGACCTATGGAATTGCAAAGAAGAAATATCGGAGAACTACAAAAAATACATTTTCATACCCAGAAGGGTCGAAACTTTGGAGATACAGCAGAAGAAAGATTGTCTAGCAGAACCACCTCAAAATCAAGGTTCAAAAGTGATACTTGGCCAACATGCCACCCAAA
>JZKD02S1763699.1:39211-84360 GCA_000966675.3 Picea glauca
TATATATATATATATATATATATACAAATTGTAACAAACTTCTAGAAACTAATCCTAAAATTTTTTATTTGTTGCAGATAATCTGGAACAATGATTCTTGAAGATGCTAGATCGATCCTTCTTTTGAACCTGAAGATGCTCTCTCACCTGGTAAAGTTATCTTGAAATCTGGAGATGAATCTTGAAGTGATCCCTTGTTACCAGGTGTTTCTGGAAATGCTGGATTCGATTCTTGACTGCTAATTTTCACCCTTGAATTACTATGTCTCATATATTGCAAGTAATCTTCAAATTCTGATTTTGAGGATGTACTACCATTCTTCCTTTACCCGAATCATTGAATTTGTTTCCTTGAAATCTAGGTAATATTTGAAAAACAATTTTATCCTAATATGTGGACTCCTGGAAGAGATAGAGATGCAATAAAAAGAGGTATTGAAACCAAAGTCGATATTCCTTTACAAGAATAGGAAAATGTTTTGACAGCTAAAACATAAGACAAAATTTTGTTTCAAAATATATTTTCCTTTTTATTCAGATTGTTCCTTGCTTATATCCTGCCAATGAAAATCTATCTGCCTTAAATTCTTTAACCACCCGGACACAAGACCTTTAACATGAAATCACGATCTTCTACTGTAGAAACCTGCAAACACAAATGTCTCCTGCGAACAGGGCCAACGAGAAAGCCTTTGATTGAATTATCTCAGGGAATGTTGTTGGTTCCGTTCCTACAAGATTGTTGGCTTGAACTCGTGCAACGATCTTGTGTACCCAAAGTGGCATCTTCAATATATTTCTTCCACCAGCGCGAGGATGGAGATCTGTCAGAAAGTAATACAGATGCCCAACAACGATGCACATAAGATCTAGAAGTAGTGGTGAACCAAAAATCACATTCAAGGCTAGAATTAACCAGGGCAAATAGAAATCCTTGAGTGTAAAGAGGCCAGATATGTTGACTTGTGCAGTTGGATACTCCCTTTCCCAAATGTATATAAGCATGAAAACCAAGGATATTCCTAGGAATTCTGACCTCAAATCCGGAACAAAGGCAAATGCAAGAAGAGACAATGTTGCAAAAATCATCATCCACAAAAATTCAGTCAAATGGACCTCTTTCTAATTGTACACCATACCTTGCTATTAATAATAGATGAATTGCAAAATTGATAGAAAAAGGGCCCAGAAAAAATAATTTGGTAACAAGCCTCCATATATGTAGTCCACTAGATTGTAATCCAGAGAAATATAATATGGATTAATCAATCCCAACTGAAAAGTTGTAGTAGTTAGAAGGAAAAAGGTTCCATACGCCTTGCTCACTTAACTGGGATCGATTTCACTGAAGAATGATGAGTCGACAGTTTTCAATGATGATAAACTCCCAACGCACAAATAAGATATGATCATAAAATTTATGAAACCTCCCTTCCTGTGTTTTGGAGTTTATTAGAGAAGGTTTATATTCACATGAGTATAAGAGTCCAATTGACGCCTTGTGCAAGGTCTTTTGGTCCTCAATGTTGCTTCATAATCTCGAGCAAATTTTCCTTTGCAAAAGAAATGGATATGCCGCAAAAATGTTTTACTTTGGAATTGACCTTGGAGATTGGGCACAACTTTAGCTAAGATGTGAATAAAGACCCAATAATTTTGCCAAAATAAACAAAAGTCGACGAAGAAATTGTCCAGATCTTACAAAAATGTGCGCTACAAGAATGTGTTTCTTCTGGTAGCATGCTTGTCATATGTGCTATTAGATTCGATATCTGGCCAAAGGTCAAACTTTTAACATTTCAACTTTAAAGACTAATAGGTGACAAGATTGTCCTTGTCAATTTCATAGTGGTGCAAGGCCCATTAGATTTCAATATGCTTCTCGAGTGTGATTATGTATATGCTATAAACATTGTGGTATCTACACTCTTCCGGGTAATGCATTTCCCTCACAATGGAAGCATTATCACTATCGACCAGCTGGCATATGATAATCACCATCCCAATTTGGCGTTAGTGTAGGATGCCCCTTTATATGTTCCTAGTGTTCATGTAGACTCTACCCCGCCACGAATAAATTATGTGGCATATTATCCTCGATGTTCAATTGCTTCTGAGCAGGAACTTGTGCAATTATGTTTTCCTTCTAGAGACATGGTCTCAGTAATTGATCATATTTTTAATCCAATGAGGGCATGGGATCCCTTGCTCCCCTCTCTTGGTCCGAGTGATCTAGAGTTTTCTTTTGAGTCTGATCTCGTTGTTTTTAGATCCTTAATCCCTTGGTCTTGTGATTTTTCGATGATAGACTTTACTGCTCCTAGCCAGAACCTCCATTGTCATATGGAATATGGTCAGTTTGCTTCTCCCTTTGGGACTGTCGACCCTCCTCGTTTGTGTAATTTCTTGGATATTGAATTACCTTCGGATGAGGCTATCCTTGAAGCCATAAATACAGATTCTGTACTGTGGGAATACTTTCATCATGGTTTTTGTTTTCTTCCCTTTTGGGAGACTTTCCAAGTTGACTATCGAAGAGACTCTTGGTTAGAGCCTAGTAGCAGGCTCTACCAGAACTACTACCATGAATGAGTCATAAGGTTGTGTGGTTCCTTGTACCATATTGTACAGTCCAGGTTTGTTGTTTTCAATTTTTGTTTTTAGTAACATCTCTTATTTTCTGAAATTTTTATCTATATTGGATTTATTAACTTCTGGATGAGTGTTATTGGCCTTATATGTAGGATCTTGGAGACATTATTTTTCTTTGACGCTTGTTCATCATATCAATCCATTCTGACAGGTATTGACCTCAAAACTGGCATATAAGTTAGGTTTTTCCCTACTTGCATTTTTGCATTATTCGTTTCCTGGTTCATTTTGGCCTTAGGATCGACCCCATTGAACTGCGACACTAACCTTCCTTGCTGATAAGTATGTCGTACTTTATGTGGTAGAGCCTTCCTTCCATAGGCATCCTAGTTAGAGCCTTGTTTTCCATTTGGTGTTGTTATAACCTTAATTTGCACTAGACATGCTTATCTGGCATCAGGCCATCTCAGATTCCTTCTTTGCCAAAGCACTGTTGAACAACTCTTCTAAAAAACACTTTTTATAAAGGCCCACGTGCCCTGCTTTATTACTGCAGGCATGTACATGCTCCTTGACCCAAAACAACCTGCGTGTACCTATAAAAGAACGAAAAAAGGAAAGTTGTCGATGGAACACACAACTTTGGGTGAGTTAACAAAACCTTCTGGCCATGCATGGTCAAGGGTCGTCCAAATACCTAGCTTCTTCTAGCCTATAAAAGAAGGGTTAGGGGTCCCATTTGGAAGAGGAGAATCATAGTAAAGAAACTATACCCAATTGCACATTCCCTTTGTCCCAACCCTTTAGCCATCCTTGTGCAAAGAGAAAGATAGAGCAAAGAAGTTGAAGGAYAGTTGAAGAGAAGSCYAGGACCAGGTTCRTGGAGCAGYGGTCGGCTTCATTATTGTAAGTTGATTTTTTGAAGTTAATAATAAAGAAATACTTTTCCCGTCCCACCAAATGAGGTTTTCATGGTTTATTGCATACTTGTTTATTGAATCTCTAACCCATTAATCTATATATCAAATGCATGTGGAGTTTGTTGTTGGTTTTGTGTGAAAGCAGGTCAGCCTTGGGAGGAGAGCTGCAATCAAAAAGAGATCAAGCGTAAGGAGGGATCTACATCAAACGCCCAAAATAAGGTATGCTCACTTGATCTTCTTAACTATGTATTTTCTTAAGAATAATGGGGATTAGGTATGGGACGATGGTAGAAAGTAGAAATCTTTAGGTATTTTCCGCATGCATAATTTAACCCTAAGTGCTAGTCCGTAGAGGGATTTCCCACTCACAACAGGTGCCCATGTTGAAGTGCTTCATAGGCATGAGAGTCCTTTTAGTCCCATCACGACTTTGTGTTGAAGCCTCATCCTTCTTCTTCATCATTTTTCTGGCCTATACCCATGGGACTCCCCTAGAGAATAGTTTGTTTTCTTTCAAGATCACTTAAACCATGAAAGTGACATCTAGCAAGAGATTATTTATCCTTTTCAGCCTCGCTTAGATTACGTACGAAAATGATCCCCCTTGGAGTCTCCTTTAAGCTCCTTTTAGAATCCCTAAAATTGAAAAGATTGTCGAGCGATCGTGTTGCCCTTCACGCTCGCTAAAGTGAAATTTGAAGGAACATCTATCTGGTGATAGTTTACCCCTTTTTCAGTCGGAATGGCTACTTGATGAAAAAGGTATGCCCTAGGAGTTGTGGTTCACTAGAAGAGTATTCTCAGGTATACATGTATCCCTTTTTCGGGCTTGAGGGACTAAATTTATGAAAAAGGGCAATTCTCCTTGGTTTTGGTTTATCTCTTTTTTGGGCCTTGGAGATTATTTACAAAAAAGGAAACCCTTGGAGTCTTCTTTAATCCATTTTTAGACTCCCTAAACAGGAAACAATATCTGAGTGACTTTTTTTCTTTCACACTCATTAATGGGTCCAGAAAGAACATCTATTTGGTTAAAGTTTACCCCTTTTCCGACCAATAGATTAACTAGGAAAAAGGAATACCTCTGGGGATATGTCTCGTTGAGTGAGTTTTCCTAGGTGTTATTTTATCCCTTTTTTTGGACCTAGGGAACTAAACATACAAAAAAGGAACTACAGTTCTCCTTGGTATAAGTTTAAACCTTTTTCGGGCCTGAGAGACTCAACTTACAAAAAACATGCACCTCAGGAGATTCATCTCGCCAAGAGAGTATTCCCAATTATTGTTTTATCCTTTTTCGTGCTTGGGGGTCTAAATTTACAAAAAAGAACACTCTGGAGTCTTCTTTTAGTTTTTTCAAACTCTCTAAACTGAAAATCTGTTGAGCTTACCTTCTATGCACTCATAAAAACCTTACATTGAAGTAATCTTCTTTGTGTCATCTCGTCACTGCATTTCACTTTTGTGTATTTGGCCTAATGTTGGATCCATGTCACTATTGATGAACCTTTATAGCATTCCTTAGGTGCAGGCCTTGCATCATTTTTTCCTTTGCAATCTAACACCCTAACCCATGGAGGAATTTTCCCAACTGTCATTATCCTGCAGATGTCTCCTTGCACTGAGCATAAATATGTTCCCTGCACTTGGAACTTGTTTGATTTCCTGTGACACTCATTTCCTCCTTTGTAATGTAGCATTCTTTTATTCTTTTTCAAGCTCGTTAAATATATGAAAAATACAAAAAAATCTAATATTCCAAAAAGAGGGGACGAGAAACATTCTCTTTTACTGGCAGCAATCTAGTCACCCTTGGACAAAGCACATCCTTCAGTTTGTTCTACAAGAATTTGGATTTAGTATGACCTTAGGAAGTTGTTCTTGTTACATAGAGATATGTCCTTCTCCATTTGGTTACTCTTCCAAACATATGGAGATTTTGTGGTGCCTCTTGTGTCATAGACTTATGTCAATAACATGTTTCCTGAGTCTTTTCATATGTCGTGCTTTTGTCGAAGGGAAATTATTACAACTTGAATCGACCATTTTTCGATAAGTCTCTTGACCTTCATGAGTTGGCCATCTCGAGAGTCTTGTCAAGTTCACATTCAAAATCAATGAATTTTTGTACCTAATGTTTGAGATCCTCCAGTATTTTCAAGACAACTTGTCAAAGACCTCAAGGTAGTGATTCTTACACTCCTATTATACTCCTACCTGAGTTTTGAATATTTTGAAGATATTTCTCGAGTCATGAAGCGATCATTTCCAGCTACAAGCATTGATTCCTCATGAAGATTCATATGACATTGTATTTGTATATCTTATGATGATTTTGAGATGTAGATCCATTGTGTATTATTCGTGGCTAAATTTTTTATTGAAATACACATCACTCATGTAGCCATGATTACTATATATATGGCATGGATTTGTAGTGTACTTGATTGGCATCCATCCTTAGTTTGTCTCGAGCATGGGTATGCCTGCCTTGGTGTTTATTATTATTATTTTGCAGATGACACGCTCACAAATACTCGTCTGGGATCACTCGACTCGGTGCATTCTCACTTTATCAAGATGTTGTAATGTATTTCATCCATCAATTGCTCTTTTGACCTCACGCATTAGGGGACATCTGTTATAGTCCCAAATTCCACCACTATGCATTATTGTCAATGGCTCATGCATATACACACTTGCAAATCCCTTTTGTTGAGTTTCCTTCTTAAAAAATCATATTTTCAAGGTGTACACTACTTGATATATAGGCAGCCCATGTACATACGTTATCTGATACATAGACAACCCGCGTACGCTCACAAAAGTTGCAAAAAATCAAAAACTTTGTGCTCTCCGACAGGTTTTACATGCTATTTTGGGTTGCATAACCATTCTTACCTCCTATATCCCTTCTCATAACCAAATAACCATCATTTATCCATATAAAGGGCCCTAGGGGGGTCATTTTAAGATATGAAAGAATAGGCAAGTGAACTCTGCCAAAATTTCTCCCTTGTATTCCAAGCATTTTTGCATCATGCTTTGAGTTGCATCCTCATCATTCCCTACCATTCATCCTCATTATATAATCCATCCATTTTCCCTATATTGACATGTTGGTTGTGAGGATAGCATATTGGGAATAGTGCACTTGGATTCAAAGTAGAGGAACCCAAGTGATGTTTGTGGAGCGACGTCGGTAAGATTCAGGTTGTAACTTCCAATTTTGTTATCAATAAAGAGAAACATTATGTCCCAAATATTTATGTCTTTATGGTTATATTTATAAATGGTTTACATGAATATATAACCTTTTATATTATCTTGATAGTTATGCATATGCTATTATAGTTTGTTCTGTGAAGTTGTTTCAGACCAGCTTTAGGAGGAGGCCTGCAATCTTGGAACGAAAAGTGATAGGAAGGGATCTACGACAGACGAAAGGAATTAAGGTACATATTTCGATCTTATCTCCCTTCCCTTAATTATCATTAGGTCTTGTTGGATTTGGGTAGAATAGAATATTTTCTATATTTTAAGGTGTCAAGGCTCTTCCTAGTCACTAGACCCGAATTAGGGGGATTTTTCCCCATAGCACAATCCACGGAACCTTCATGTCTTTTATTCTTTGGATATGGTAATCAAATGGGAAGTATCATAGTAATATGGAAAGTGATAGAATTTATATTGATGGAAGTCGAGGTTGCTTTGTGTGCATTCAATTACTAGTATGCATCAATTCTTATGATGCCTCGTCATTATATTTCTTTTGTATGGTTTATATTGCCTTTGTTTTATAGTTATATTTCCCTCTTTCCATAGCTTATATTTTAAGAATCTATTTTTCATTAATATTGAAGTCGAGGAAGGATAGCACTCAAGAGAGATTCCCTAGTTGGTATTGGATCCATCCAAAGATCTAAAGTTCCATACTGATATATTGATATGTAGACTCAAGTTTGTCTCTTTATTTTTTCTTTGTTCTAGGATATTATATTATGCTCTTTACTTTGTACCATTCGAAGATTTGAGTAAATCATAAATCACATGTGTATCTAGTTTCCATTTTTCATGTTGCATGCACACTTTGTGATAGGGAACACAACATTCCTAAGGATGTTTTATTGTATCAATTATATTGCAAATTCTTACACTTCTAGTCCCTAGTGAATTTACAAAAACATCCTAGAGAACTAGTATATCCTAATATATGAGTTTTGGTACATATAAGGAATTGGCTATAGTACAATTCCACTTAAATTTCCTTATAACTCCAACAACTATGCATTATGTGCATCTAGTTTCCATTTTTCGTGTTGCATGCACACTTAGTGACAGGGAACACAACAATTCCAAAGTTGTCTTATCATCTTCATTATACTACAAAACTATTGCACCTCTAGTCCCTAGTGCATTTGTAAGAACAACCCAGAGAACCAGTAAATCTTGATATTTGAGTTGTGGCAAATATAAGGAGAACGTACGATAGTTGGAGTTATAAGGAATTTTAAGTAGAACTATCATGTAGCCAATTTACATGTCAATCAAGTGTAAATGGGTGATTTTATAAAGGCGTAAAGGTTTATCCTAGTCCACTCTATATGTAGTACCTATCTCACATGCAAGTCCATCTCAACATAGGGACAATACCAAAACCCATAGTATCAAAGTGCATTAGTTGCATTTCATATGTGACTAATTTTGTGATTTGGGTTGGGTATCAATTCCCATAGGATGTGTCTTGAATTTAACTATATTCATAATTCATAAGTGGAAATACTTAAGAAAATAAATAAGGCGTGAGTGAAGGAAAGATAAGTCCCTTAGCCTCTTGAAGTTGATTTACGACTTTCTTTTCATACATGTAGTGTCAACATGGTGAATAGTATACACCAAGAACCTCCAATAGTACAGAAGAGTATTTTCTAATCTTACTCCACCACGCATTCACCATCCTTTGTAATCACAAACATTACAAATATATATAGAAAAGGTAGTAATAGTAGATACTAAAGATGACCATGCATTCCTAGAGACATTAATGAAAGAAATTTATAATGAAACAAACTCCAAATAATTTTTTACAACTTCTATTAAACGAATTGAAGTTGATATTAACACAATAGGTTTAGGATTAGATTTTTTATTATTGCCTTTCTTGATATAAGAATCACGTAGAATGTGGGTGGCATCTAGCCATAAATATATTCATTTATCCCAATTAAATTTTCTAGCTAATACATTGTTTTCATATGAGTTGAATGCTAAATATCTATTTAGCATTATTGATATAGCTCATATAACATGACAAGAAACGTGTTTCTACCAATTTAGAGGGAGACTAAACAAACAAGATTATTATGTTTTACAATTGAACTTCGACATGGCTTTGTCCAATCAAATGACACCACACAAACTAGTCATGTGCATATAACTAAAAGGGGTAGGATTAAATTCCAACTTGTCAAAAATTGCAATAATTGGTCATGATATCTTCAAACTACATAATACATTCCTGACTAATGAATAATTTCCCGAAGGAATTAGGTTCCCTATAGTTGGCCTAAATATACTAGCCTGTGGTAGGTATATTAACACAAAAGGGTACATTGTTGATATTATCCCTACAATCAAAGAATATATAGACATAAAAAATCCCTACAATCAAAGAATATATAGACATAAAAAACCCTAACCACTTCTCTATACAAAGTAAAAAATCTTTAGGGTTCAAGCTATCTTTAAAACCCAAGCCAAAAAATAGAAAGTCCATCATTGTAAAGTTTCACCCCTATATTGATCAAATCCAACCCTCTCTTAGAGACCTAGAAAAACTAGATGAAGGAAGATATTCCAATCGATGATATTTAATTCAAGTGTTAGCATCTAGATATATTGATGTGCAGGTCGCACATATAAGATCAAATAAGGTGATTTATAGCTATACTTGGCATAACTAGCAAGGATTTGAAGAAAAAGATCCAAGACAATGGAGAATTCCAACACAGTGTACACTTAATATACAACAAGAAGGATCTTTGCCTCTAGAAAAAATACAAAA
The DNA here is from genome assembly GCA_000966675.3 of Picea glauca. Taxonomy (NCBI): domain Eukaryota; kingdom Viridiplantae; phylum Streptophyta; class Pinopsida; order Pinales; family Pinaceae; genus Picea; species Picea glauca. Next base: position 48,791 of record JZKD02S1763699.1, read on the forward strand.
AAATTGGCAAAGAATATGGATGCTTACTACCCAAAATAAAATGGAGAAAATAATGACACAAAATAGGCTCATATATAATAGCCTTGGTCATGTACAGAATGTTCTAGTATAAATAAGAGGTAGTACAAACAAATTTTAAAATTATACATTGCTATCATTGTAGATATAGTACATATTGCAATCTCTATAAATATGTTCATAGGATATTTCAAGATGATGTATACCACTTTAGTAAAGAATGTTGAAATTCTAGATGAGTCTGCTCAAGAGAAGATGTAAGATATAGTTGTACTGCTAGAAGAAATGAAGAAGCAAAAAGATAGAGGCATGAACTAAAATAGAATGATTCCCTAGCTATTGTAGAGTTGAATATGCAAGTCCTTGATGCTAGGAAAAATTCATTGAGATGTCCAGTGTCAAATCATCCCTCAATCTACCTTTATATTTCGATGGACTTGGTACAAGCTAGGGGGATGAAAAGATTCATGAATGTGTGAATCTCTATCACCTAATTCAATAAGATAATGATTTTATAGATGAAAAAGTAATAGGAGTACATACATCATGAATCAAATGAATTTTAATGTTTTGGTTAGGCAAACTACCTACTACTACCAAAGATAAATCACGAAATTTTGATTATGTTAGAAAATATCCCTTGTATAAATTCCAAATCACAAATATTAATTCTTTAAGATAAACCATCATAGAAGCATTCAGATTTTATGCTATTGATTTTTTAATGTTAGTGGAAATGGAGATAGCAAGCCTAAAAGGATCCAATGAATTCATGATCGGCTATGAGAAGCTATAAAACCAAAGTGGCCTTGTTGAAGATGAACCTATCAAGCAAAACCTAATCATTAGAATGCCACATCCAAACCCTGGAAAAGTATATGTTATGATCACAAATAAAAACAGTGATATAGTAGAGTAGACTCTTGCAAATATAGGAGAATTGTCATATGTATAGGAAATATATCAAACAAGTGATTAAAAATATAGTTGACCCTAAGTATTTCCAGTTTTTCTCATATGCAAAAACTTAAGGGAAACTAGAGAAAAAATAAATCTCCTTCCAAAAGAAGAAGAATACTTTCTCAAAAAATCATCAAATAAATACAAAAAAAGATCTAAGAAATATGAGATGAATTTATTTTACAAGAAATATAAAGGTTTAGTAAACAAAAAAAAACAAAAAAAGGTTGTTTCCTATGTGGAAATCCATGCCATTTTGCAGAAGGTTTCCCCAAGAAGAAGCCTAAGGTCAAATTAATGTATGCAGAAGAAGAGTTTGGAGAAAATTGGGATTGCATCCAAATTTATATTAATGAGTTTGATTCTAATGATGAAATGTATGAACTAGACTCTTACAAAGAATATGATGAGGAACCATATGGAAGGGTCTACANTTCCCGTCCCACCAAATGAGGTTTTCATGGTTTATTGCATACTTGTTTATTGAATCTCTAACCCATTAATCTATATATCAAATGCATGTGGAGTTTGTTGTTGGTTTTGTGTGAATGCAGGTCAGCCTTGGGAGGAGAGCTGCAATCAAAAAGAGATCAAGTGTAAGGAGGGATCTACATCAAACGCCCAAAATAAGGTATGCTCACTTGATCTTCTTAACTATGTATTTTCTTAAGAATAATGGGGATTAGGTCTGGGACAATGGTAGAAAGTAGAAATCTTTAGGTCTTTTCCGCATGCATAATTTAACCCTAAGTGCTAGTTCGTAGAGGCATTTTCCACTCACAACAGGTGCCCATGTTGAAGTGCTTCATAGGCATGAGTGTCCTTTTAGTCCCGTCGTGACTTTGTGTTGAAGCCTCATCCTTCTTCTTCATCATTTTTCCGGCCTATACCCATGGGACTCCCCTAGAGAATAGTTTGTCTTCTTTCAAGATCACTTAAACCATGAAAGTGACATCTAGCAAGAGATTATTTATCCTTTTCAGCCTCGCTTAGATTACATACGAAAATGATCCTCCTTGGAGTCTCCTTTAAGCTCCTTTTAGAATCCCTAAAATTGAAAAGATTGTCGAGCGATCTTGTTGCCCTTCACGCTCGCTAAAGTGAAATTTGAAGGAACATCTATTCGGTGATAGTTTACCCCTTTTTCACTCTGAATGGCTACTTGATGAAAAAGGTATGCCCTAGGAGTTGTGATTCACTAGAAGAGTATTCTCAGATATACATGTATCCCTTTTTCGAGCTTGAGGGACTAAATTTATGAAAAATGGCAATTCTCCTTGGTTTTGGTTTATCTCTTTTTTGGGCCTTGGAAATTATTTACAAAAAAGGAAACCCTTGGAGTCTTCTTTAATCCATTTTTAGACTCCCTAAATAGGAAACAATATCTGAGTGACTTTGTTTCTTTCACACTCGTTAATGGGTCCAAAAAGAACATCTATTTGGTTAAAGTTTACCCCTTTTCCAACCAATAGATTAACTAGGAAAAAGGAATACCTTTGGGGATATGTCTCGTTGAGTGAGTTTTCCTAGGTGTTATTTTATCCCTTTTTTTGGGCCTGGGGAACTAAACATACAAAAAAGGAACTACAGTTCCCTTTGGTATAAGTTTAAACCTTTTTCGGGCCTCAGAGACTCAACTTACAAAAAACATGCACCTCGGGAGATTCATCTCGCCAAGAGAGTATTCCCAAGTATTGTTTTATCCTTTTTCGTGCTTGGGGGTCTAAATGTACAAAAAAGAACACTCTGGAGTCTTCTTTTAGTTTTTTCAAACTCTCTAAACCTGAAAATCTGTTGAGCTTACCTTCTATGCGCTCATAAAAACCTTACATTGAAGGAATCTTCTTTGTGTCATCTCGTCATTGCATTTCACTTTTGTGTCTTTGGCCTAATGTTGGATCCATGTCACTATTGATGAACCTTTATAGCATTCCTTAGGTGCAGGCCTTGCATGATTTTTTCCTTTGCGATCTAACACCCTAACCCATGGAGGAATTTTCCCAACTGTCATTATCCTGCACATGTCTCCTTGCACTAAGCATAAATATGTTCCCTGCACTTGGAACTTGTTTGATTGCCTGTGACACTCATTTCCTCCTTTGTAATGTAGCATTCTTTTATTCTTTTTCAAGTTCGTTAAATATATGAAAAATACAAAAAAATCTAATATTCCAAAAAGAGGGGATGAGAAACATTCTCTTTTACTGGCAGCAATCTAGTCACCCTTGGACAAAGCACATCCTTTAGTTTGTTCTACAAGAATTTGGATTTAGTATGACCTTAGGAAGTTGTTCTTGTTACATAGAGCTATGTCCTTCTCCATTTGGTTACTCTTCCAAACATATGGAGATTTTTTGTTGCCTCTTGTGCCATAGACTTATGTCAATAACATGTTTCCTGAGTCTTTTCATATGTCGTTCTTTTGTCGAAGGGAAATTATTACAACTTGAATAAACTATTTTGCGATAAGTCTCTTGACCTTCATGAGTTGGACATCTCGAGAGTCTTGTCAAGTTCACATTAAAAATCAATGAATTTTTGTACCTAATGTTTGAGATCCTCCAGTATTTTCAAGACAGCTTGTCAAAGACCTCAAGGTAGTGATTCTTACACTCCTATTATACTCCTACCTGAGTTTTGAATATTTTGAAGATATTTCTCGAGTCATGAAGCTATCATTTCCAGCTACAGGCATTGATTCCTCATGAAGATTCATATGACATTGTATTTGTATATCTTATGATGATTTTGAGATGTAGATCCATTGTGTATTATTCGTGGCTAATTTTTTTATTGAAATACACATCACTCATGTAGCCATGATTACTATATATATGACATGGATTTGTAGTGTACTTTATTGGCATCCATCCTTAGTTTGTCTCGAGCATGGGTATGCCTGCCTCGGTGTTTATTATTATTATTTTGCAGATGACACACTCACAAATACTCGTCATGGATCACTCGACTTGGTGCATTCCCACTTTATCAAGATGTTGTAATGTATTTCATCCATCAATTTCTCTTTTGACCTCACGCATTAGGGGACATCTGTTATAGTCCCAAATTCCACCACTATGCATTATTGTCAATGGCTCATGCATATACACACTTGCAAATCCCTTTTGTTGAGTTTCCTTCTTAAAAAATCATATTTTCAAGGTGTACACTACTTGATATATAGGCAGCCCATGTACATACGTTATCTGATACATAGACAACCCGCGTACGCTCACAAAAGTTGCAAAAAATCAAAAACTTTGTGCTCTCCGACAGGTTTTACATGCTATTTTGGGTTGCATAACCATTCTTACCTCCTATATCCCTTCTCATAACCAAATAACCATCATTTATCCATATAAAGGGCCCTAGGGGGGTCATTTTAAGATATGAAAGAATAGGCAAGTGAACTCTGCCAAAATTTCTCCCTTGTATTCCAAGCATTTTTGCATCATGCTTTGAGTTGCATCCTCATCATTCCCTACCATTCATCCTCATTATATAATCCATCCATTTTCCCTATATTGACATGTTGGTTGTGAGGATAGCATATTGGGAATAGTGCACTTGGATTCAAAGTAGAGGAACCCAAGTGATGTTTGTGGAGCGACGTCGGTAAGATTCAGGTTGTAACTTCCAATTTTGTTATCAATAAAGAGAAACATTATGTCCCAAATATTTATGTCTTTATGGTTATATTTATAAATGGTTTACATGAATATATAACCTTTTATATTATCTTGATAGTTATGCATATGCTATTATAGTTTGTTCTGTGAAGTTGTTTCAGACCAGCTTTAGGAGGAGGCCTGCAATCTTGGAACGAAAAGTGATAGGAAGGGATCTACGACAGACGAAAGGAATTAAGGTACATATTTCGATCTTATCTCCCTTCCCTTAATTATCATTAGGTCTTGTTGGATTTGGGTAGAATAGAATATTTTCTATATTTTAAGGTGTCAAGGCTCTTCCTAGTCACTAGACCCGAATTAGGGGGATTTTTCCCCATAGCACAATCCACGGAACCTTCATGTCTTTTATTCTTTGGATATGGTAATCAAATGGGAAGTATCATAGTAATATGGAAAGTGATAGAATTTATATTGATGGAAGTCGAGGTTGCTTTGTGTGCATTCAATTACTAGTATGCATCAATTCTTATGATGCCTCGTCATTATATTTCTTTTGTATGGTTTATATTGCCTTTGTTTTATAGTTATATTTCCCTCTTTCCATAGCTTATATTTTAAGAATCTATTTTTCATTAATATTGAAGTCGAGGAAGGATAGCACTCAAGAGAGATTCCCTAGTTGGTATTGGATCCATCCAAAGATCTAAAGTTCCATACTGATATATTGATATGTAGACTCAAGTTTGTCTCTTTATTTTTTCTTTGTTCTAGGATATTATATTATGCTCTTTACTTTGTACCATTCGAAGATTTGAGTAAATCATAAATCACATGTGTATCTAGTTTCCATTTTTCATGTTGCATGCACACTTTGTGATAGGGAACACAACATTCCTAAGGATGTTTTATTGTATCAATTATATTGCAAATTCTTACACTTCTAGTCCCTAGTGAATTTACAAAAACATCCTAGAGAACTAGTATATCCTAATATATGAGTTTTGGTACATATAAGGAATTGGCTATAGTACAATTCCACTTAAATTTCCTTATAACTCCAACAACTATGCATTATGTGCATCTAGTTTCCATTTTTCGTGTTGCATGCACACTTAGTGACAGGGAACACAACAATTCCAAAGTTGTCTTATCATCTTCATTATACTACAAAACTATTGCACCTCTAGTCCCTAGTGCATTTGTAAGAACAACCCAGAGAACCAGTAAATCTTGATATTTGAGTTGTGGCAAATATAAGGAGAACGTACGATAGTTGGAGTTATAAGGAATTTTAAGTAGAACTATCATGTAGCCAATTTACATGTCAATCAAGTGTAAATGGGTGATTTTATAAAGGCGTAAAGGTTTATCCTAGTCCACTCTATATGTAGTACCTATCTCACATGCAAGTCCATCTCAACATAGGGACAATACCAAAACCCATAGTATCAAAGTGCATTAGTTGCATTTCATATGTGACTAATTTTGTGATTTGGGTTGGGTATCAATTCCCATAGGATGTGTCTTGAATTTAACTATATTCATAATTCATAAGTGGAAATACTTAAGAAAATAAATAAGGCGTGAGTGAAGGAAAGATAAGTCCCTTAGCCTCTTGAAGTTGATTTACGACTTTCTTTTCATACATGTAGTGTCAACATGGTGAATAGTATACACCAAGAACCTCCAATAGTACAGAAGAGTATTTTCTAATCTTACTCCACCACGCATTCACCATCCTTTGTAATCACAAACATTACAAATATATATAGAAAAGGTAGTAATAGTAGATACTAAAGATGACCATGCATTCCTAGAGACATTAATGAAAGAAATTTATAATGAAACAAACTCCAAATAATTTTTTACAACTTCTATTAAACGAATTGAAGTTGATATTAACACAATAGGTTTAGGATTAGATTTTTTATTATTGCCTTTCTTGATATAAGAATCACGTAGAATGTGGGTGGCATCTAGCCATAAATATATTCATTTATCCCAATTAAATTTTCTAGCTAATACATTGTTTTCATATGAGTTGAATGCTAAATATCTATTTAGCATTATTGATATAGCTCATATAACATGACAAGAAACGTGTTTCTACCAATTTAGAGGGAGACTAAACAAACAAGATTATTATGTTTTACAATTGAACTTCGACATGGCTTTGTCCAATCAAATGACACCACACAAACTAGTCATGTGCATATAACTAAAAGGGGTAGGATTAAATTCCAACTTGTCAAAAATTGCAATAATTGGTCATGATATCTTCAAACTACATAATACATTCCTGACTAATGAATAATTTCCCGAAGGAATTAGGTTCCCTATAGTTGGCCTAAATATACTAGCCTGTGGTAGGTATATTAACACAAAAGGGTACATTGTTGATATTATCCCTACAATCAAAGAATATATAGACATAAAAAATCCCTACAATCAAAGAATATATAGACATAAAAAACCCTAACCACTTCTCTATACAAAGTAAAAAATCTTTAGGGTTCAAGCTATCTTTAAAACCCAAGCCAAAAAATAGAAAGTCCATCATTGTAAAGTTTCACCCCTATATTGATCAAATCCAACCCTCTCTTAGAGACCTAGAAAAACTAGATGAAGGAAGATATTCCAATCGATGATATTTAATTCAAGTGTTAGCATCTAGATATATTGATGTGCAGGTCGCACATATAAGATCAAATAAGGTGATTTATAGCTATACTTGGCATAACTAGCAAGGATTTGAAGAAAAAGATCCAAGACAATGGAGAATTCCAACACAGTGTACACTTAATATACAACAAGAAGGATCTTTGCCTCTAGAAAAAATACAAAAAAATTGGCAAAGAATATGGATGCTTACTACCCAAAATAAAATGGAGAAAATAATGACACAAAATAGGCTCATATATAATAGCCTTGGTCATGTACAGAATGTTCTAGTATAAATAAGAGGTAGTACAAACAAATTTTAAAATTATACATTGCTATCATTGTAGATATAGTACATATTGCAATCTCTATAAATATGTTCATAGGATATTTCAAGATGATGTATACCACTTTAGTAAAGAATGTTGAAATTCTAGATGAGTCTGCTCAAGAGAAGATGTAAGATATAGTTGTACTGCTAGAAGAAATGAAGAAGCAAAAAGATAGAGGCATGAACTAAAATAGAATGATTCCCTAGCTATTGTAGAGTTGAATATGCAAGTCCTTGATGCTAGGAAAAATTCATTGAGATGTCCAGTGTCAAATCATCCCTCAATCTACCTTTATATTTCGATGGACTTGGTACAAGCTAGGGGGATGAAAAGATTCATGAATGTGTGAATCTCTATCACCTAATTCAATAAGATAATGATTTTATAGATGAAAAAGTAATAGGAGTACATACATCATGAATCAAATGAATTTTAATGTTTTGGTTAGGCAAACTACCTACTACTACCAAAGATAAATCACGAAATTTTGATTATGTTAGAAAATATCCCTTGTATAAATTCCAAATCACAAATATTAATTCTTTAAGATAAACCATCATAGAAGCATTCAGATTTTATGCTATTGATTTTTTAATGTTAGTGGAAATGGAGATAGCAAGCCTAAAAGGATCCAATGAATTCATGATCGGCTATGAGAAGCTATAAAACCAAAGTGGCCTTGTTGAAGATGAACCTATCAAGCAAAACCTAATCATTAGAATGCCACATCCAAACCCTGGAAAAGTATATGTTATGATCACAAATAAAAACAGTGATATAGTAGAGTAGACTCTTGCAAATATAGGAGAATTGTCATATGTATAGGAAATATATCAAACAAGTGATTAAAAATATAGTTGACCCTAAGTATTTCCAGTTTTTCTCATATGCAAAAACTTAAGGGAAACTAGAGAAAAAATAAATCTCCTTCCAAAAGAAGAAGAATACTTTCTCAAAAAATCATCAAATAAATACAAAAAAAGATCTAAGAAATATGAGATGAATTTATTTTACAAGAAATATAAAGGTTTAGTAAACAAAAAAAAACAAAAAAAGGTTGTTTCCTATGTGGAAATCCATGCCATTTTGCAGAAGGTTTCCCCAAGAAGAAGCCTAAGGTCAAATTAATGTATGCAGAAGAAGAGTTTGGAGAAAATTGGGATTGCATCCAAATTTATATTAATGAGTTTGATTCTAATGATGAAATGTATGAACTAGACTCTTACAAAGAATATGATGAGGAACCATATGGAAGGGTCTACACGGAAAAGGTTTCCAAGGAAAAATGGTATGAGAAATTTCAAAAAGGAAGAAGAAGAGGAGCCAAGTTTTTGGATTCTCGATCTAAGTCCAAAGAAACAAAGAAAATAAATAAATATATGTGTAACGACCCCTAGTTGAACTGAGGATCATTACTATGCAGAAAACACATAAAATTAAAAAAAAATGGTAACTAATCATGTAGATTACCAGCTATAGGAAAACATACAATTTTAAACATTTGTTGATACCATGAACTAGATGCATCTACAACATTCTAAAATAAACATAAAATGCAATTAATAACTCAAATACAACAACATATAAATCCTCTTTAAACACAGGTTGAATGCAAAACCATTAAGCTCATAAATAAAATGCATGAACAGACAAAACACTTATCTTTTAATTTAGGTGTGCAACCAGCTACTTGGGAAAGACGTTCCACTCAACCATAGAATTGTTTTTCCAAATATCAACATCAATTCACCCTCGAGCTAGGGATAACAATCCACAAAAGAGGGTGGTCTCTCACTGCCCACTCATATCTTAGAAAATCCCACAACCCACTCGTATTCTCCTACAACTATCCCAACTTTCCACGAGCTCTCTTCCTCTCAACCTTCCTAACCCAAGGAATGTACTCCTTCACTACTCTTAGTCCCTTGGGCATTCCATTCATTTATAAAAGTCTCTCTGGCACCAATAACTAGGAATCTCTCTACTGGGAAACCTAAGGGAGCTCACTCTTAGGAAAACCACTAGGAAAAATAGCAAAAAACACTTGTTGTTATAGTGCAACTCACACAGGAGTTCACTCTTCAGGCCTGACAACTTAGCTCTTCATTATTTTTCTCCAAATATGCTCCATCATGCTCCAAAATTTTATCTCCATGGTTGTTCCAGATCCAAGATCTTATTTTTTCTCTTTTCTTGTTGTTCATGAAAAAATTGAATGTCTAAAAAAAATTTGGTGACTGCCCATACAAATTTCCTTCCTTTGGCTTGCTTGCTTGACTCACACACTTCCCCAAGTTTATTGTACTCAACCCCCATGCTCCCAATAACTATGGGATGTGACTTCTCACACCCACCCTCTTACATGCGTTCAATGATTGGCTTTGGAAACACTCCATCAAAAATTAGAAGGTTCATATACCAATAGTAACTTTAGAAAGTGGGTGGAATTAATAGACATGGGTAATTCCCCCTTGTACCCCTCTATTATATATTCTCTTAGACACCCCCTCTCTTGTGGATTAATTTATCCCCCATCTCTATCCATGTCCCCTAGCAGTTGGCATCATGTTTTATTATTAAAATTTAGATATACAATTCACATATACATCACTTGGCCATAGCCACACATTGTATCTACATTAAACATTAATTAAACTAGGGATTATAGGGGGGATGTTACAATACCCCTTCCCTACAAGTGTGTGTTGTCCTTGGTGCACACTATACCTATATACATACATACAGGAATTTACATCACAATACTTAGAAAATAAAATTCTTCAATTTTATACTCCAATAGAAGTTCCAACCAAAATCTCACGTTCCTCTCAACCCGATGACCCAAGGAATGTGCCCGCTTTTTTTTCTCTCAGTCCATCGGGTTGTACCATTCTTTTATTAGGGCCCCCAGTGTAGGTTTTTTAGGACTCTAAGATCTGGTTTCAAAAGTATAGTTGCTCAAAATGGAGTCTTGCATTTTGTTTTCTTCAAAATTGACAAAAATTTGTGGGTATTCCTCCAACATGTTTTCTTCGTGTTCCCATGTAGCATCTTCAGGACTGTGACATGTCCATTGAACATTTACTAGCCATATGTATTTGTTCATGGACACTTTGAATTTCTGGTCCAAGATGCATACTAGTTCCACTCGGAAATCCCCTTCGCGTTCCACCTAGATCACAGTCCAATCAATTATGTGGTTAGGGTCAGGTACATGTTTATTTACTACTGACACATGAAATACATTATGCTCTCTCGTGGATGTAGGAAATGCTACCATGTATGTGAATGGCCCTATCTTTTCTAAGACTTCAAAAGTTCCACAATATCTTGTTGCCACCTATGGGAAACTTCCTAATCTCATTGAACTTCTCTTTGCCTTCACTTTTAAAAACACATGTTCACCCACTTTGAAGTATTTGAAAAACTCTTTTCTTGCCTACACAAATTTTCTGCATGTCTTAGGTAGCCTTTAACTTATGATTGATCTTTGTCATATGATCTTCCATTTCCTTCAACAAATCTGGCCCAATAACCACTATGTCTGCTAGATTGTCTCAACTCACTAGTGCGTTACACTTCCTACCATATAATGCTTAAAACGGGATCATTTTCAATAAGGCTTGATACTCATTATTGCAATCAAATTCCACTAAGTGGATATAATCCTCCCATTTTGATGGTTGGTCCATCACATACATTCTAAGCATGTCATCAATTATTTTGTTAGTCATCTATGTTTACGCATCTGACTTTGGGTGATACGTTGTACTAAGATTTAGATTTGTCCCAAATCCTTTGAACAAACCCTTCCAAAAATTGGATGTGAACTTTGGGTCTCTTTATGAAAATATTTCCATGAGCACTCCATGTATCTTGGAAAATTATTTCATGTAGATATCTGCAATATTTTCTACCTTGTGTGTTGTCTTCACGGGAATAAAATGTGTTTCTTTAGTTAATTTATCCACCACCACCATGATGGAATCATGTTGTTTTACTATTTTGGGCAGCTTGGTAACAAAATCCATTGTGACAACTTCCCACTTCCATTCTGGAATGGGCAATGGCTACAATAACCCAACTGGATGCCTACGTTATGTCTTCACCTTTTGACATTCTAGACATCTGGCTATGTAATTAGCCACTTCTTTCTTCATTCTAGGCCAAAAATATTGGCTTCTTACAGTTGCAATTGACTTCTGATATCCCAGGTGCCCAACATACGACACATTGTGCATTTCCCTCATCACTGCAATTTTCATCTCACTGGAATTTGACACATATACTTTGTCTTTGTACATGAGAATTCCATCTTCTTTTAGCTCATAATAATTAAATTTTTGCTACAAATTATCTTGATGTAATGTTTCTTTTAATTTTAGGTATTGCTACTCTGAATTTGCTACTACAATAATTTTATCTTTTGTATCAGTGATGTACATGTTAATGGTTTCAATATGCATTTCATGCTCTTGTTGAGTGCATCGGTCACTTGATTCTCTTTTCCTTTGATGTGCTTAATCTCAAAGTTATATTCACTAAGGAATTCTAGTCAAAATTTGTGTTTTCAATTTAATGTTGGTTGGCCAAGAAAATATTTCAGACCACAGTGGTCTATCCTTAGTTCAAAGTTCCTCCCTATGAGTTAATGTCTCCACATTTTTAATGCATGAATAATGGTTGTTGATTCTATATCACGGGTGGCATAATTCTTCTCATGCTCTTTTAATTTTCTGGACTCGCATCATACCACCTGATCTTTTTGTGTGAGGACTCCACCAAGCCCTTCCTTGCATGCATTTGTGCACACCATAAAATATTCATTCATATCTACAATATTCAATATTGGTGCACTTTTCAAGATGTCTTTCGACTACTAAAAAGTCTCTTCACACTTGGGAGTCCATTCAAATTTCACTTCCTTCTTTTGCAAAGAAGTGATTGGACTTGCAATCTTTGAGAATCCTTTTATGAATCTTCGGTAATAACTGGAAATACCCATGAATGATCTAACCTCTGTCACATGCTTTGGTGGTGTACATCTTCTAATGGCATCTATCTTCTCAATATCAACTACTATCCCTTCAGCTGAAATAATATGACCCAATTAATGAATCTTATTTTGATAGAAGATGCACTTATTTAACTTGGCATACAACTTGTTCTCTCTTAAAACTTTTAGCACCATTCTTAAACATTGTTCATGTTACTCCTATGTCTTATAGTAAATGAGTGTATCATCTAGGAACACAATTACAAATTTTTCCAGATATTCCCTGAACATTCCATTCATGGGGCACATAAAAACAATTGGGGCATTTGATAGTCCAAATGGTACTACCATGAATTTGTAATGTCCATATCGTGTCCTGAATATTGTCTTGTTGATGTCTTATTCTTTTATCCTCACTTGATGATAACCTAATCTCAAGTCAATATAGGAAAATATTATTGTACCTTTCGGTTTATCAAATATATCATCAATCCTTGGAAAAGGATACTTGTTCTTTATGGTGACCTTATTTAGTTTCCTAAAATCAATACACAATCTTAAGGTTCCATCCTTATTTTTCACAAAAATAATTGGGGCCCCCAAGGTGACACACTTGGATGTATATACCCATTCTTTAATAGTTCTCCAAGATGCATCTACAACTCTTTCAACTCTAGTGTTCCCATTCTGTAAGGTGTCTTAGAGATTGGGGCAGCTCCTGGCACCAAATAAATAGAGAAATCAATGTCTCTCTTCAGTATAAATCCTAGTATTTCCCCAAAAACATCTTCATAATCCCTCAATACCAAATGGTCTTTAATACTTGCCACTTTATCTTTGATTTCCTCTTCCATATGGGTTGCAAAACTCTGACATCCCTTCCTGAAATGCTTTTTCAACTGCATAGTTGAAATTTATCTAACAGCTACATCTCTTGGAATGGCTTAAATCTTTCCTTGTTGCCCTTCTTCATCAAGACATGTGATTGTATTGTTGTAATAGTCTAGGACAACATGGTACTTTTCCAACCAATCCATGTCAATTAGACAATCGTATGAACCCAATTATGTGATGTTCACATCTACCTTTGTGTTGATTCAATTCATGTCTATTGGACCATATTTGACTAGCTCATTGTTTTTCCTCTTAGCCCCTGTGGCTAATTGAACTAGCCAAGATTTAATATGCTTACTCATTCGCAAGTGAAATCCTTCAACAATGTTATAGTTTATGTAACTATGGCTAGCTCCAGAATCAATTAAAATGTTATGGGTTGGTTATCAATCTTACCTTCCACTTCAATCATGGGGGATTGATATTCTACTTGCTTGTTTTCCAAAGATACATAAATCATTGGCATGTTTCCTCCCACGACTTCCATTGTTTTATCCTCTTGATTGTTGTGGAAAATCCTCATTCTTTCTCCTTTTTGAGGGAGGTCCCTATATAAGTGATTTCCCTCACATCCCCAACATTGTACAGGTTGTTGCCTTAGCCTTTTCCCAAATGAATATGTAGTCTTGTGTTCATTTTGGGTTGACTAACCTTGCTAATTTTCTTGGAAGTTGTTCTTGAAAAAGTTTGGCTTAAAACCTTTCTGCCTTTGATCATATTTACCCTTCATCTTGTCATTCCAATCTTTTTTTTAAATTGTCCTTCCTTTGCTTTGCTCATAAAGATGTTTTTCTCTCCTTATGGCTTCTTCCAAAGTCTTAGAGTTATTATATTGTATCTTGTCACTGTATAAAAAAGGTAACCCACTTAGAAACCTTTGGATTTTTTCATTCTCATGCTTTATGAAGTAAACATACTTCAACAATTCAAAGAACCTCTTCTTATATTCATCCATTGTCATGCTTCCCAACTTGAGTTCAAAGAACTCTTTCATATTCCTTTCAAAATAATGCTTGAAAAAATATTTCTCTTTTAAATATCCTTTTAACTTATTCCACGAGATCCTCTTCTCATCAAGGTGCTTGACTTGCTTAATTTGATCCCACCACATGGCTACCTTTCCTTGCAAATGGTAGGTTGTAATTCTAGCTTCTACCCTTGAGGAGTAATCATGCATCTAGAAATATTTCTTCATTTCCAATAGCCAATCCTCAACCTCTTTTCCTTTCTTGCGCTCACCATTAAAATTTGGTGGCTTGATTTTCCTAATTTCACCTTCCAAGATGTCGGCCTCAAGCTTTCTTCTCTGTCTCCTGATAGGAGACACACTTGGGATTCTCCTTGGCCCTAAACTTTCATGATTTCTTCTGGTGTATTTCCTTGGAGAATGATGGTGCATTCACATGCTTCTTGATTGCTTATCATTCCAATGATCATCCTTTCTACTATGGGATCTGCATACAGTCACTTGTCTAGAACTAGTTGTTTTCTTTGTTCCAGAGTCTTTTTTAACTTTCCTATGAAACATATTTAGACTCTAAAGTATCTCTTTCTTATCCTTCATAATCCTTTCATTATCTTCCCTATACCTATGCACTTCTCTATGTAAGATTCTCATAGTTACAAGCTCCTACATGCCTACCTCTCCTTCCATTAGACTCTGTCTCATCATTCCCATGCTGAAATGAAGACCTCAGACCTCCTCTTCATGATTGTAATATCTCTAGGCATATTCCATAACTCTATTCCTCATATAAGAACCAAATTTGTTTTCATGTACCTCTAATTCTGCAAGAGTGTATGATATAATTATTGTTAGAACATGCATACTATAAAACATTTCATTAATTAGAATTTGGGTTATTATTCACATCAATTTATGAAGAAAATATAATGCACCAAGTCAAAATATGATTCCTTAGGCACAGTCCTCTCTGAAACAACTCTCCAAAAACTATATTTATGCCTCATTTTGAGTTTTGAGCGAAACGTTACAACATTCACAAGCTGCAATTTCCACTCACTCACTGCTGCAGAATTTACTTTATTATTTTCTGATAAAATTTCAGTACCCAATTCAAAATTATGGGTTGATATATGTCTTCTCTTCTTAAATAATTTTCCAACGACCACTTGTTTTCTCAAATCTAAGTTTCGAGCTAAAAGTTATGGTCCAGAGAAGTTTAGATTGTTTTTCTCACATTATCCATGTATGCTACATGTATCTTATTTCTCTTCCTGTGCATTTTTACATACTCAGATTCCAAATATGGGTCCACGCTATCTTATATGGTTCATAATATTTCCATAGACTTCTCCTATGCCCCAAATGGGCTTCTGGGCAAGGAGTTATTCACTCTAGAAGTAAATTGGTGTTGAAATTTTACCTTAATTGTTTCATCTATAATTTTTTCATACAAGCTTTGTTTTTGTGCCCGGAGTAGCTCGTTGGAAAGCCTAGAGTTATTTTATTTAAGATTCAAAGACATAGCATACCTTTTACACACTCTAATCTCATGGATTTTGATTGCCTAAAAACGTCAATTAGGGCCTCAAAACCGCCTCGCAGTTTTAAGACTTTCAAAAATATGAAATTTTTTCATATAAATTTGATAGTTTTATTGTTATAAAATGCTTTAAATATGGGTTTTCAATCTCAAATCAGGTGAAATCTCAGTCATTTTTCTGAACTCTATCAGTGATTTCTTTTGAACGCACACAACACTTTGTCAAAACTGTCAACTCGATCATCGACCATCGACCCTTTCCTTTGGCGATTGATTCACAATACATTGCTAAACTGATAGACCCGACCATCGACCATCGACCATCGATGATTTTCATTCATGGATGAAACTCCTTACCAATTTAGTCGACCTAATCATCAACCATCATCCATCTCTTGGAGGACATGGCAACTATGTTGACATGGCATGACACGTGGATGCTAACGTGGCATGACATGCCATCCTGAGGTGAAAAATTGGCTTACGTGTCATGACACCTAGATGTTGATGTGGCATGACACATCATCCTCCTATTTTCTTCATCGACCATCAACAGTTTCCCTTGGAGGACCCAAACACCTCCTCGAATTGGTCAACCCGATCATCGATCATTGATGATTGACGATTCTTCTTACTGAGTGAACACCTTGCTAAAACGGACAACATGTTAGAAAAGGAGGATCACGGAGAAATAAAATAAAACACAGAAGATACACAATACAATAAAGACAAAGATATACGTGGTTTACCCAATATGGGCTACGTCCACGGAGAAATTTTCAGTCCTTTCTTTTATTATCTAGCAAAATGAAAGGATACAACCTACAACACATCCATTGCAACTTCCTCTTCACTCTCTCATAGTCTCATCCCTCAGTAACAATACTGTTTCACACAAAAACTACATCGTCACAATACAATTCCCTCATACACAAAAGAGGGTGGCCTTCTAGGGTGAAAAACTATAACATAACTACTACTGTTATATTTGCAACCTAATGATGAATGGTCTAGATTGACTATGAAATTACAATATTTTACAAGGAAATTTTCCCAAAAAAATTCTCTTCGAGGGATCTGCCCTAGAACCCCCACCAGGGGGGATCCAATGATTGTCATCGGCCCCCTTGGACACCCTGTCGAAATATGCGAGGCGAAAATCCCCCCCATACACCCCTGTCAGGAACTAGGATCCAAACACAACTGAAACAAGACCTCTGAATCGGAATATAATCAAGCTCCACAACCAACAAACTCGACCATCGGTCATTGGTGATTTCTAGTGGAAAACAAAACACTTCTGACCTGACCATCATTCATCAACAATTTTGATCAACAACTGAAATGCTTCGCCAATTTGGTCAACCCGGCCATCGGTCATTGGTGAATTATCTATGCCAACCCCAAGAATTAGAAATTTTCGACCAAATCCCAAATGAATTTTGACCCTCACTCTACCATTCAAAATGATCTTGATTGTGGATCNCTCTTTTGACCTCACGCATTAGGGGACATCTGTTATAGTCCCAAATTCCACCACTATGCATTATTGTCAATGGCTCATGCATATACACACTTGCAAATCCCTTTTGTTGAGTTTCCTTCTTAAAAAATCATATTTTCAAGGTGTACACTACTTGATATATAGGCAGCCCATGTACATACGTTATCTGATACATAGACAACCCGCGTACGCTCACAAAAGTTGCAAAAAATCAAAAACTTTGTGCTCTCCGACAGGTTTTACATGCTATTTTGGGTTGCATAACCATTCTTACCTCCTATATCCCTTCTCATAACCAAATAACCATCATTTATCCATATAAAGGGCCCTAGGGGGGTCATTTTAAGATATGAAAGAATAGGCAAGTGAACTCTGCCAAAATTTCTCCCTTGTATTCCAAGCATTTTTGCATCATGCTTTGAGTTGCATCCTCATCATTCCCTACCATTCATCCTCATTATATAATCCATCCATTTTCCCTATATTGACATGTTGGTTGTGAGGATAGCATATTGGGAATAGTGCACTTGGATTCAAAGTAGAGGAACCCAAGTGATGTTTGTGGAGCGACGTCGGTAAGATTCAGGTTGTAACTTCCAATTTTGTTATCAATAAAGAGAAACATTATGTCCCAAATATTTATGTCTTTATGGTTATATTTATAAATGGTTTACATGAATATATAACCTTTTATATTATCTTGATAGTTATGCATATGCTATTATAGTTTGTTCTGTGAAGTTGTTTCAGACCAGCTTTAGGAGGAGGCCTGCAATCTTGGAACGAAAAGTGATAGGAAGGGATCTACGACAGACGAAAGGAATTAAGGTACATATTTCGATCTTATCTCCCTTCCCTTAATTATCATTAGGTCTTGTTGGATTTGGGTAGAATAGAATATTTTCTATATTTTAAGGTGTCAAGGCTCTTCCTAGTCACTAGACCCGAATTAGGGGGATTTTTCCCCATAGCACAATCCACGGAACCTTCATGTCTTTTATTCTTTGGATATGGTAATCAAATGGGAAGTATCATAGTAATATGGAAAGTGATAGAATTTATATTGATGGAAGTCGAGGTTGCTTTGTGTGCATTCAATTACTAGTATGCATCAATTCTTATGATGCCTCGTCATTATATTTCTTTTGTATGGTTTATATTGCCTTTGTTTTATAGTTATATTTCCCTCTTTCCATAGCTTATATTTTAAGAATCTATTTTTCATTAATATTGAAGTCGAGGAAGGATAGCACTCAAGAGAGATTCCCTAGTTGGTATTGGATCCATCCAAAGATCTAAAGTTCCATACTGATATATTGATATGTAGACTCAAGTTTGTCTCTTTATTTTTTCTTTGTTCTAGGATATTATATTATGCTCTTTACTTTGTACCATTCGAAGATTTGAGTAAATCATAAATCACATGTGTATCTAGTTTCCATTTTTCATGTTGCATGCACACTTTGTGATAGGGAACACAACATTCCTAAGGATGTTTTATTGTATCAATTATATTGCAAATTCTTACACTTCTAGTCCCTAGTGAATTTACAAAAACATCCTAGAGAACTAGTATATCCTAATATATGAGTTTTGGTACATATAAGGAATTGGCTATAGTACAATTCCACTTAAATTTCCTTATAACTCCAACAACTATGCATTATGTGCATCTAGTTTCCATTTTTCGTGTTGCATGCACACTTAGTGACAGGGAACACAACAATTCCAAAGTTGTCTTATCATCTTCATTATACTACAAAACTATTGCACCTCTAGTCCCTAGTGCATTTGTAAGAACAACCCAGAGAACCAGTAAATCTTGATATTTGAGTTGTGGCAAATATAAGGAGAACGTACGATAGTTGGAGTTATAAGGAATTTTAAGTAGAACTATCATGTAGCCAATTTACATGTCAATCAAGTGTAAATGGGTGATTTTATAAAGGCGTAAAGGTTTATCCTAGTCCACTCTATATGTAGTACCTATCTCACATGCAAGTCCATCTCAACATAGGGACAATACCAAAACCCATAGTATCAAAGTGCATTAGTTGCATTTCATATGTGACTAATTTTGTGATTTGGGTTGGGTATCAATTCCCATAGGATGTGTCTTGAATTTAACTATATTCATAATTCATAAGTGGAAATACTTAAGAAAATAAATAAGGCGTGAGTGAAGGAAAGATAAGTCCCTTAGCCTCTTGAAGTTGATTTACGACTTTCTTTTCATACATGTAGTGTCAACATGGTGAATAGTATACACCAAGAACCTCCAATAGTACAGAAGAGTATTTTCTAATCTTACTCCACCACGCATTCACCATCCTTTGTAATCACAAACATTACAAATATATATAGAAAAGGTAGTAATAGTAGATACTAAAGATGACCATGCATTCCTAGAGACATTAATGAAAGAAATTTATAATGAAACAAACTCCAAATAATTTTTTACAACTTCTATTAAACGAATTGAAGTTGATATTAACACAATAGGTTTAGGATTAGATTTTTTATTATTGCCTTTCTTGATATAAGAATCACGTAGAATGTGGGTGGCATCTAGCCATAAATATATTCATTTATCCCAATTAAATTTTCTAGCTAATACATTGTTTTCATATGAGTTGAATGCTAAATATCTATTTAGCATTATTGATATAGCTCATATAACATGACAAGAAACGTGTTTCTACCAATTTAGAGGGAGACTAAACAAACAAGATTATTATGTTTTACAATTGAACTTCGACATGGCTTTGTCCAATCAAATGACACCACACAAACTAGTCATGTGCATATAACTAAAAGGGGTAGGATTAAATTCCAACTTGTCAAAAATTGCAATAATTGGTCATGATATCTTCAAACTACATAATACATTCCTGACTAATGAATAATTTCCCGAAGGAATTAGGTTCCCTATAGTTGGCCTAAATATACTAGCCTGTGGTAGGTATATTAACACAAAAGGGTACATTGTTGATATTATCCCTACAATCAAAGAATATATAGACATAAAAAATCCCTACAATCAAAGAATATATAGACATAAAAAACCCTAACCACTTCTCTATACAAAGTAAAAAATCTTTAGGGTTCAAGCTATCTTTAAAACCCAAGCCAAAAAATAGAAAGTCCATCATTGTAAAGTTTCACCCCTATATTGATCAAATCCAACCCTCTCTTAGAGACCTAGAAAAACTAGATGAAGGAAGATATTCCAATCGATGATATTTAATTCAAGTGTTAGCATCTAGATATATTGATGTGCAGGTCGCACATATAAGATCAAATAAGGTGATTTATAGCTATACTTGGCATAACTAGCAAGGATTTGAAGAAAAAGATCCAAGACAATGGAGAATTCCAACACAGTGTACACTTAATATACAACAAGAAGGATCTTTGCCTCTAGAAAAAATACAAAAAAATTGGCAAAGAATATGGATGCTTACTACCCAAAATAAAATGGAGAAAATAATGACACAAAATAGGCTCATATATAATAGCCTTGGTCATGTACAGAATGTTCTAGTATAAATAAGAGGTAGTACAAACAAATTTTAAAATTATACATTGCTATCATTGTAGATATAGTACATATTGCAATCTCTATAAATATGTTCATAGGATATTTCAAGATGATGTATACCACTTTAGTAAAGAATGTTGAAATTCTAGATGAGTCTGCTCAAGAGAAGATGTAAGATATAGTTGTACTGCTAGAAGAAATGAAGAAGCAAAAAGATAGAGGCATGAACTAAAATAGAATGATTCCCTAGCTATTGTAGAGTTGAATATGCAAGTCCTTGATGCTAGGAAAAATTCATTGAGATGTCCAGTGTCAAATCATCCCTCAATCTACCTTTATATTTCGATGGACTTGGTACAAGCTAGGGGGATGAAAAGATTCATGAATGTGTGAATCTCTATCACCTAATTCAATAAGATAATGATTTTATAGATGAAAAAGTAATAGGAGTACATACATCATGAATCAAATGAATTTTAATGTTTTGGTTAGGCAAACTACCTACTACTACCAAAGATAAATCACGAAATTTTGATTATGTTAGAAAATATCCCTTGTATAAATTCCAAATCACAAATATTAATTCTTTAAGATAAACCATCATAGAAGCATTCAGATTTTATGCTATTGATTTTTTAATGTTAGTGGAAATGGAGATAGCAAGCCTAAAAGGATCCAATGAATTCATGATCGGCTATGAGAAGCTATAAAACCAAAGTGGCCTTGTTGAAGATGAACCTATCAAGCAAAACCTAATCATTAGAATGCCACATCCAAACCCTGGAAAAGTATATGTTATGATCACAAATAAAAACAGTGATATAGTAGAGTAGACTCTTGCAAATATAGGAGAATTGTCATATGTATAGGAAATATATCAAACAAGTGATTAAAAATATAGTTGACCCTAAGTATTTCCAGTTTTTCTCATATGCAAAAACTTAAGGGAAACTAGAGAAAAAATAAATCTCCTTCCAAAAGAAGAAGAATACTTTCTCAAAAAATCATCAAATAAATACAAAAAAAGATCTAAGAAATATGAGATGAATTTATTTTACAAGAAATATAAAGGTTTAGTAAACAAAAAAAAACAAAAAAAGGTTGTTTCCTATGTGGAAATCCATGCCATTTTGCAGAAGGTTTCCCCAAGAAGAAGCCTAAGGTCAAATTAATGTATGCAGAAGAAGAGTTTGGAGAAAATTGGGATTGCATCCAAATTTATATTAATGAGTTTGATTCTAATGATGAAATGTATGAACTAGACTCTTACAAAGAATATGATGAGGAACCATATGGAAGGGTCTACAAGGAAAAGGTTTCCAAGGAAAAATGGTATGAGAAATTTCAAAAAGGAAGAAGAAGAGAAGCCAAGTTTTTGGATTCTCGGTCTAAGTCCAAAGAAACAAAGAAAATAAATAAATATATGTGTAACGACCCCTAGTTGAACTGAGGATCATTACTATGCAGAAAACACATAAAATTAAAAAAAAATGGTAGCTAATCATGTAGATTACCAGCTATAGGAAAACATACAATTTTAAACATTTGTTGATACCATGAACTAGATGCATCTACAACATTCTAAAATAAACATAAAATGCAGTTAATAACTCAAATACAACAACATATAAATCCTCTTTAAACACAGGTTGAATGCAAAACCATTAAGCTCATAAATAAAACACATGAACAGACAAAACACTTATCTTTTAATTCAGGTGTGCAACCAGCTACTTGGGAAAGACATTCCACTCAACCATAGAATTTTTGTTCCAAATATCAACATCAATTCACCTTCGAGCTAGGGATAACAATCCACAAAAGAGGGTGGTCTCTCACTGCCCACTCATAGCTTAGAAAATCCCACAACCGACTCATATTCTCCTACAACTATCCCAACTTTCCACTAGCTCTCTTCCTCTCAACCTTCCTAACCCAAGGAATGTACTCCTTCACTACTCTTAGTCCCTTGGGAATTCCATTTATTTATCAAAGTCTCTCTGGCACCAATAACTAGGAATCTCTCTACTGGGAAACCTAAGGGAGCTCACTCTTAGGAAAACCACCAGGAAAAATAGCAAAAAACACTTGTTGTTACAGTGAAACTCACATAGGATTTCACTCTTCAGGCCTGACAACTTAGCTCTTCATTATTTTTCTCCAAATATTCTCCATCATGCTCCAAAATTTTCCCTCCATGGTTGTTCCAGATCCAAGATCTTATTTTTTCTCTTTTCTTGTTGTTCATGAAAAAACTGAATGTCTAAAAAAAATTTGGTGACTGCCCATACGAATTTCCTTCCTTTGGCTTGCTTGCTTGACTCACACACTTCCCCAAGTTGATTGTACTCAACCCCCATGCTCCCAATAACTATGGGATGTGACTTCTCACACCCACCCTCTTACATGCATTCAATGATTGGCTTTGGGAACACTCCATCAAAAATTAGAAGGTTCATATACCAATAGTAACTTTAGAAAGTGGGTGGAATTAATAGACATGGGTAATTACCCCTTGTACCCCTCTATTATATATTCTCTTAGACACCCCCTCTCTTGTGGATTAATTTATCCCCCATCTCTATCCATGTCCCCTAGTAGTTGGCATCACGTTTTATTATTAAAATTTAGATATACAATTCACATATACATCACTTGGCCATAGCCACACATTGTATCTACATTAAACATTAATTAAACTAGGGATTATAGTGGGGATGTTACAATACCCCTTCCCTACAAGTGTGTGTTTTCCTTGGTGCACACTATACCTATATACATACATACACGAATTTACATCACAATACTTAGAAAATAAAATTCTTCAATTTTATACTCCAATAGAAGTTCCAACCAAAATCTCACGTTCCTCTCAACCCGATGACCCAAGGAATGTGCCCCCTTTGTTTCTCTCATTCCATCGGGTTGTACCATTCTTTTATTAGGGCCCCCAGTGTAGGTTTTTTAAGACTCTAAGATCTGGTTTCGAAAGTATAGTTGCTCAAAATGGAGTCTTGCATTTTGTTTTCTTCAAAATTGACAAAAATTTGTGGGTATTCCTCCAACATGTTTTCTTCGTGTTCCCATGTAGCATCTTCAGGACTGTGACATGTCCATTGAACATTTACTAGCCATATGTATTTGTTCATGGACACTTTGAATTTCTGGTCCAAGATGCATACTAGTTCCACTCGGAAATCCCCTTCGCGTTCCACCTAGATCACAGTCCAATCAATTATGTGGTTAGGGTCAGGTACATGTTTATTTACTACTGACACATGAAATACATTATGCTCTCTCGTGGATGTAGGAAATGCTACCATGTATGTGAATGGCCCTATCTTTTCTAAGACTTCAAAAGTTCCACAATATCTTGTTGCCACCTATGGGAAACTTCCTAATCTCATTGAACTTCTCTTTGCCTTCACTTTTAAAAACACATGTTCACCCACTTTGAAGTATTTGAAAAACTCTTTTCTTGCCTACACAAATTTTCTGCATGTCTTAGGTAGCCTTTAACTTATGATTGATCTTTGTCATATGATCTTCCATTTCCTTCAACAAATCTGGCCCAATAACCACTATGTCTGCTAGATTGTCTCAACTCACTAGTGCGTTACACTTCCTACCATATAATGCTTAAAACGGGATCATTTTCAATAAGGCTTGATACTCATTATTGCAATCAAATTCCACTAAGTGGATATAATCCTCCCATTTTGATGGTTGGTCCATCACATACATTCTAAGCATGTCATCAATTATTTTGTTAGTCATCTATGTTTACGCATCTGACTTTGGGTGATACGTTGTACTAAGATTTAGATTTGTCCCAAATCCTTTGAACAAACCCTTCCAAAAATTGGATGTGAACTTTGGGTCTCTTTATGAAAATATTTCCATGAGCACTCCATGTATCTTGGAAAATTATTTCATGTAGATATCTGCAATATTTTCTACCTTGTGTGTTGTCTTCACGGGAATAAAATGTGTTTCTTTAGTTAATTTATCCACCACCACCATGATGGAATCATGTTGTTTTACTATTTTGGGCAGCTTGGTAACAAAATCCATTGTGACAACTTCCCACTTCCATTCTGGAATGGGCAATGGCTACAATAACCCAACTGGATGCCTACGTTATGTCTTCACCTTTTGACATTCTAGACATCTGGCTATGTAATTAGCCACTTCTTTCTTCATTCTAGGCCAAAAATATTGGCTTCTTACAGTTGCAATTGACTTCTGATATCCCAGGTGCCCAACATACGACACATTGTGCATTTCCCTCATCACTGCAATTTTCATCTCACTGGAATTTGACACATATACTTTGTCTTTGTACATGAGAATTCCATCTTCTTTTAGCTCATAATAATTAAATTTTTGCTACAAATTATCTTGATGTAATGTTTCTTTTAATTTTAGGTATTGCTACTCTGAATTTGCTACTACAATAATTTTATCTTTTGTATCAGTGATGTACATGTTAATGGTTTCAATATGCATTTCATGCTCTTGTTGAGTGCATCGGTCACTTGATTCTCTTTTCCTTTGATGTGCTTAATCTCAAAGTTATATTCACTAAGGAATTCTAGTCAAAATTTGTGTTTTCAATTTAATGTTGGTTGGCCAAGAAAATATTTCAGACCACAGTGGTCTATCCTTAGTTCAAAGTTCCTCCCTATGAGTTAATGTCTCCACATTTTTAATGCATGAATAATGGTTGTTGATTCTATATCACGGGTGGCATAATTCTTCTCATGCTCTTTTAATTTTCTGGACTCGCATCATACCACCTGATCTTTTTGTGTGAGGACTCCACCAAGCCCTTCCTTGCATGCATTTGTGCACACCATAAAATATTCATTCATATCTACAATATTCAATATTGGTGCACTTTTCAAGATGTCTTTCGACTACTAAAAAGTCTCTTCACACTTGGGAGTCCATTCAAATTTCACTTCCTTCTTTTGCAAAGAAGTGATTGGACTTGCAATCTTTGAGAATCCTTTTATGAATCTTCGGTAATAACTGGAAATACCCATGAATGATCTAACCTCTGTCACATGCTTTGGTGGTGTACATCTTCTAATGGCATCTATCTTCTCAATATCAACTACTATCCCTTCAGCTGAAATAATATGACCCAATTAATGAATCTTATTTTGATAGAAGATGCACTTATTTAACTTGGCATACAACTTGTTCTCTCTTAAAACTTTTAGCACCATTCTTAAACATTGTTCATGTTACTCCTATGTCTTATAGTAAATGAGTGTATCATCTAGGAACACAATTACAAATTTTTCCAGATATTCCCTGAACATTCCATTCATGGGGCACATAAAAACAATTGGGGCATTTGATAGTCCAAATGGTACTACCATGAATTTGTAATGTCCATATCGTGTCCTGAATATTGTCTTGTTGATGTCTTATTCTTTTATCCTCACTTGATGATAACCTAATCTCAAGTCAATATAGGAAAATATTATTGTACCTTTCGGTTTATCAAATATATCATCAATCCTTGGAAAAGGATACTTGTTCTTTATGGTGACCTTATTTAGTTTCCTAAAATCAATACACAATCTTAAGGTTCCATCCTTATTTTTCACAAAAATAATTGGGGCCCCCAAGGTGACACACTTGGATGTATATACCCATTCTTTAATAGTTCTCCAAGATGCATCTACAACTCTTTCAACTCTAGTGTTCCCATTCTGTAAGGTGTCTTAGAGATTGGGGCAGCTCCTGGCACCAAATAAATAGAGAAATCAATGTCTCTCTTCAGTATAAATCCTAGTATTTCCCCAAAAACATCTTCATAATCCCTCAATACCAAATGGTCTTTAATACTTGCCACTTTATCTTTGATTTCCTCTTCCATATGGGTTGCAAAACTCTGACATCCCTTCCTGAAATGCTTTTTCAACTGCATAGTTGAAATTTATCTAACAGCTACATCTCTTGGAATGGCTTAAATCTTTCCTTGTTGCCCTTCTTCATCAAGACATGTGATTGTATTGTTGTAATAGTCTAGGACAACATGGTACTTTTCCAACCAATCCATGTCAATTAGACAATCGTATGAACCCAATTATGTGATGTTCACATCTACCTTTGTGTTGATTCAATTCATGTCTATTGGACCATATTTGACTAGCTCATTGTTTTTCCTCTTAGCCCCTGTGGCTAATTGAACTAGCCAAGATTTAATATGCTTACTCATTCGCAAGTGAAATCCTTCAACAATGTTATAGTTTATGTAACTATGGCTAGCTCCAGAATCAATTAAAATGTTATGGGTTGGTTATCAATCTTACCTTCCACTTCAATCATGGGGGATTGATATTCTACTTGCTTGTTTTCCAAAGATACATAAATCATTGGCATGTTTCCTCCCACGACTTCCATTGTTTTATCCTCTTGATTGTTGTGGAAAATCCTCATTCTTTCTCCTTTTTGAGGGAGGTCCCTATATAAGTGATTTCCCTCACATCCCCAACATTGTACAGGTTGTTGCCTTAGCCTTTTCCCAAATGAATATGTAGTCTTGTGTTCATTTTGGGTTGACTAACCTTGCTAATTTTCTTGGAAGTTGTTCTTGAAAAAGTTTGGCTTAAAACCTTTCTGCCTTTGATCATATTTACCCTTCATCTTGTCATTCCAATCTTTTTTTTAAATTGTCCTTCCTTTGCTTTGCTCATAAAGATGTTTTTCTCTCCTTATGGCTTCTTCCAAAGTCTTAGAGTTATTATATTGTATCTTGTCACTGTATAAAAAAGGTAACCCACTTAGAAACCTTTGGATTTTTTCATTCTCATGCTTTATGAAGTAAACATACTTCAACAATTCAAAGAACCTCTTCTTATATTCATCCATTGTCATGCTTCCCAACTTGAGTTCAAAGAACTCTTTCATATTCCTTTCAAAATAATGCTTGAAAAAATATTTCTCTTTTAAATATCCTTTTAACTTATTCCACGAGATCCTCTTCTCATCAAGGTGCTTGACTTGCTTAATTTGATCCCACCACATGGCTACCTTTCCTTGCAAATGGTAGGTTGTAATTCTAGCTTCTACCCTTGAGGAGTAATCATGCATCTAGAAATATTTCTTCATTTCCAATAGCCAATCCTCAACCTCTTTTCCTTTCTTGCGCTCACCATTAAAATTTGGTGGCTTGATTTTCCTAATTTCACCTTCCAAGATGTCGGCCTCAAGCTTTCTTCTCTGTCTCCTGATAGGAGACACACTTGGGATTCTCCTTGGCCCTAAACTTTCATGATTTCTTCTGGTGTATTTCCTTGGAGAATGATGGTGCATTCACATGCTTCTTGATTGCTTATCATTCCAATGATCATCCTTTCTACTATGGGATCTGCATACAGTCACTTGTCTAGAACTAGTTGTTTTCTTTGTTCCAGAGTCTTTTTTAACTTTCCTATGAAACATATTTAGACTCTAAAGTATCTCTTTCTTATCCTTCATAATCCTTTCATTATCTTCCCTATACCTATGCACTTCTCTATGTAAGATTCTCATAGTTACAAGCTCCTACATGCCTACCTCTCCTTCCATTAGACTCTGTCTCATCATTCCCATGCTGAAATGAAGACCTCAGACCTCCTCTTCATGATTGTAATATCTCTAGGCATATTCCATAACTCTATTCCTCATATAAGAACCAAATTTGTTTTCATGTACCTCTAATTCTGCAAGAGTGTATGATATAATTATTGTTAGAACATGCATACTATAAAACATTTCATTAATTAGAATTTGGGTTATTATTCACATCAATTTATGAAGAAAATATAATGCACCAAGTCAAAATATGATTCCTTAGGCACAGTCCTCTCTGAAACAACTCTCCAAAAACTATATTTATGCCTCATTTTGAGTTTTGAGCGAAACGTTACAACATTCACAAGCTGCAATTTCCACTCACTCACTGCTGCAGAATTTACTTTATTATTTTCTGATAAAATTTCAGTACCCAATTCAAAATTATGGGTTGATATATGTCTTCTCTTCTTAAATAATTTTCCAACGACCACTTGTTTTCTCAAATCTAAGTTTCGAGCTAAAAGTTATGGTCCAGAGAAGTTTAGATTGTTTTTCTCACATTATCCATGTATGCTACATGTATCTTATTTCTCTTCCTGTGCATTTTTACATACTCAGATTCCAAATATGGGTCCACGCTATCTTATATGGTTCATAATATTTCCATAGACTTCTCCTATGCCCCAAATGGGCTTCTGGGCAAGGAGTTATTCACTCTAGAAGTAAATTGGTGTTGAAATTTTACCTTAATTGTTTCATCTATAATTTTTTCATACAAGCTTTGTTTTTGTGCCCGGAGTAGCTCGTTGGAAAGCCTAGAGTTATTTTATTTAAGATTCAAAGACATAGCATACCTTTTACACACTCTAATCTCATGGATTTTGATTGCCTAAAAACGTCAATTAGGGCCTCAAAACCGCCTCGCAGTTTTAAGACTTTCAAAAATATGAAATTTTTTCATATAAATTTGATAGTTTTATTGTTATAAAATGCTTTAAATATGGGTTTTCAATCTCAAATCAGGTGAAATCTCAGTCATTTTTCTGAACTCTATCAGTGATTTCTTTTGAACGCACACAACACTTTGTCAAAACTGTCAACTCGATCATCGACCATCGACCCTTTCCTTTGGCGATTGATTCACAATACATTGCTAAACTGATAGACCCGACCATCGACCATCGACCATCGATGATTTTCATTCATGGATGAAACTCCTTACCAATTTAGTCGACCTAATCATCAACCATCATCCATCTCTTGGAGGACATGGCAACTATGTTGACATGGCATGACACGTGGATGCTAACGTGGCATGACATGCCATCCTGAGGTGAAAAATTGGCTTACGTGTCATGACACCTAGATGTTGATGTGGCATGACACATCATCCTCCTATTTTCTTCATCGACCATCAACAGTTTCCCTTGGAGGACCCAAACACCTCCTCGAATTGGTCAACCCGATCATCGATCATTGATGATTGACGATTCTTCTTACTGAGTGAACACCTTGCTAAAACGGACAACATGTTAGAAAAGGAGGATCACGGAGAAATAAAATAAAACACAGAAGATACACAATACAATAAAGACAAAGATATACGTGGTTTACCCAATATGGGCTACGTCCACGGAGAAATTTTCAGTCCTTTCTTTTATTATCTAGCAAAATGAAAGGATACAACCTACAACACATCCATTGCAACTTCCTCTTCACTCTCTCATAGTCTCATCCCTCAGTAACAATACTGTTTCACACAAAAACTACATCGTCACAATACAATTCCCTCATACACAAAAGAGGGTGGCCTTCTAGGGTGAAAAACTATAACATAACTACTACTGTTATATTTGCAACCTAATGATGAATGGTCTAGATTGACTATGAAATTACAATATTTTACAAGGAAATTTTCCCAAAAAAATTCTCTTCGAGGGATCTGCCCTAGAACCCCCACCAGGGGGGATCCAATGATTGTCATCGGCCCCCTTGGACACCCTGTCGAAATATGCGAGGCGAAAATCCCCCCCATACACCCCTGTCAGGAACTAGGATCCAAACACAACTGAAACAAGACCTCTGAATCGGAATATAATCAAGCTCCACAACCAACAAACTCGACCATCGGTCATTGGTGATTTCTAGTGGAAAACAAAACACTTCTGACCTGACCATCATTCATCAACAATTTTGATCAACAACTGAAATGCTTCGCCAATTTGGTCAACCCGGCCATCGGTCATTGGTGAATTATCTATGCCAACCCCAAGAATTAGAAATTTTCGACCAAATCCCAAATGAATTTTGACCCTCACTCTACCATTCAAAATGATCTTGATTGTGGATCTTCTCCAACTTCCAAACAACCGAAAATGAATCTAGATTGTCAATGTGTCTCATTTTCCCAACTGTCGAAAATGAATATCGGTCATCGATCTACTAGACCTTGCCAAACTCTGAAAACCTTATAATTTTTTAAATCTATTAAAATGAATATGGGTCATTGATATCAAAATCCAACACAGTCTCGATCGTCAATCCATCAAAATTTTCCCAATTCTACAATGGCCATTAAAACATGAATTTTGACCTTCCAGGTTGAATTTATCTCTGCAAATCTACATATTGGCGCCATTAAACCTTTCTTCGATGACCATGAGGCAAATCTACCCTGAATTTGCTCACGAATTTGGGGATTTCGTTATGATTTTCTCCATTTTTCCCCAAATCCGTCATAGAACAAAATCAGTAACAACAAATTTTCCCAAATTCGCACTAATTCTTGGCCCATACAAGATTGGTGTTTACACCAAAAGCTTTGATACCTTAATGTAATGATCCCTAGTTGAGCTGAGGATCATTACTACATGTAAAATACTAACTAATCTTGTAGCTTACCAGCTACAAGAAAATATACAATTTTAAACATTTGTTGATACCATGGACTAGATGCAACTAAAGAATTCTAAAATAAACATAAAATGCAGCTGATAACTCAAATACAACAACATATAAATCCTCTTTAAACACAAAGTGAATGAACAACGATTAACCTCATAAATACAACACATAAGTAGATAAAACATTTATCTTTTAATTCAGTTGTGCAACCAGCTGCTTAGGATAGAAGTTCCACCCAACCATAGACTTGTTTTTCCAAATCACAACGACAATTCACTCCCGATCTTGGGCTATCAATCCATAAAATAGGGTGGTCTCTCACTTCCCACTCACAGCTTAGAAAATCCCACAACCCACCTATATTATCCTTTAGCTATGATCCTAGTTTTCCACCAACTCTCAGTCTCTTTACCTGCCCAACCTAAGGAATGTACCCC
The DNA here is from genome assembly GCA_000966675.3 of Picea glauca. NCBI lineage: Eukaryota > Viridiplantae > Streptophyta > Pinopsida > Pinales > Pinaceae > Picea > Picea glauca. The sequence continues at coordinate 80,752 of JZKD02S1763699.1, forward strand.
TTCATTGCTCTCATTCCCTTGGACGTCCCATTCATTTATCAGGGTCTCTCTCGCACATGGAACCAAGAATCTCTCTACGGGGAAACTCGAGGGAGCTCATTGTTATGAAAAATACCAAGAAAAACAACAACAAACACTTGTTACAGTGAAACTCACACACAAGTTCACTCTTCAAGCCTGACAACCTAATTTTTCAATATTCTACTCCAAATATGTTACATCATGTTCCAAAATTCTCCTTCCATGGTTGCTCCAACTTCAAGCTCTTCTTTTTTTCTCTCTACTTGTTGTTCATGCAAAAATTGAATGTCTAAAAAAATTGTTGTAACTTCCCATACAAATTTCCTCTCTTTGGCTTGATTTCTTGACTCACACACTTCCCCAACCTGATTGTACTCATCCCCCATGTTATAATAACTATGGGATGTGACTTCTCACACCCAACCTCTTACATGCATTCAATGATTGGATTTGGGAACACTACATCATAAATTATAAGATTCATATACCAATAGTAATTTTAAGAAGTGGGTGGAATTAACAGAAATGGGTAATTCCCCCTTGGACCCCTCTATTAAGCATTATCTTAGATCCTCCCCTCTCTTGTGGATTAATTCATCCCTCATATTTGTCCATGTCCCCCAATAGCTGGCATCACATATTATTATTAAAATTTAGAAATACAATTCGCATATACATCACTTGGTCGTAGCCACAAATTATATCTACATTAAGCATTGATTAAACTAGGGATTATAGCAGGGATGTTACAATATGGAAAATAGACAAGATAGAAGATAATATCAGGAAAAAAAAAAAGAGGAAAAAACTCTATCCAAATGGCATTAAGGCTAGAATAGGGAGTCATAATAGAAGAAATCACAGCCATTATTTTAGCCCAGGTTTCTTTAGGGGGGAACCTTTTGCAAAATGGCTTGGATTTCCACCTAGATAACATCCCTTTTATCATGTCTAGTGTTTTTTTATTGTACTTTTTTATTTCTTAGAAATACCTTTTTTGCTAGTATTTCTTGGATCCTTTTTTGTATTTATCTGATGATTTTTTGAGCCGATATTTTTTCTTTTTCTAAAAATATTTTGATTATTTCTCAAGTTTCCCATGACAATTATGGGGTCAACTCCATTGATAACTACATGTTTGATGGATTTTCTATCCATACAAAAATCTTCTATACATATTCTACTCAATTCTCCTATATCAATTTTTTTACTTTCCATCATAACATATACTTTTTCATGGATTGCATGTAGCATTCTACTGAATAGGTTTTTCTTGATAGCTTCATCTTCATGATGGCCACTTTGGTTTCATAACTTCTCATAGTCAATCATGAATTGATTGAATCCTTTGATGATTACTAGCTCCATTCCCATTAACATTTGGAGATTAGTAGCATGTGTCATTTATTTGTATAACCCAAATGTTCTTATGATGGTTTCTTTTAAAGAATGAATATATGTGATTTGGATTTTATAGAAGGGTTATTTTCCAATAGGAGAAACATTTCCTAATTTGTACTTGGAAATAGTATATAGTGTGGCTAACTTTTGACCCAAAAATTTGTTTTGGGCTCAACATGATGTTTATCGTTTTCATATCTTCTCGAGCTGGCATGAGGGTTGTTCTTAGCAGCAAGGTTCCAGTGAAAGATAGTGGTAGGATTCATAGTTACTATGACCCTTATCCATTAAAGAGTATCAGTGAGTTTCATTCATAGGTTTCATCTAAGAAAATCGTGTCTTATTAGACACTAGAAGAGTATCGGGCATCAGTTTCAAGTCACTTGGTCTCAGTTGAAATCAATTACGGGGTGTTAGATTCAGTTTAGTTAGTGCCTCCAGTGTCAATCTAAGGGCTAGTAGGGATAAATGGATTTCAAAATCATAGTGTTCCCTAGCCTACTATCACCCATTGGACATCTGCATAAAAATCATCAATATCCTTATGTCCATCAACATCTTGACGACGCCCAAGCGAGCTCATTTCGATCATGTTTGACTTGTCCTAGAACCATGATATTTTTCCCCTAGAGGAGGCATTCCTGGGATTATTTTTGAGTTTTGAAACCATCCCATATCATAATTCCCTATGTCAAGGCTTCTTAGTTTAGATTTCATGAAATGAGGACTCAGTTTGAAAAAGTTTCAACATTGGCCCCTTTCGTCGGTCACTAGGAAAGACCCATATGAGCATGGTCTTTCGCAAGAAATAAAATGAAATATGTTCATTGTGTGGAAAACAAATTGGTTTCACCCTGTATGTATCATGAGAATATTTCCAACAGGCTATCACGTGCCTGATTCCAATTTTGTATGACTATTCTATGAAGGGCATGAATTGCACGCCTCCTAAATGGCCAAAATCCATAGTTGTGACCTCCTGATTAGTTTTTGTTTTGAGATATGAATTGGAAGGAAAATCAGGACTAAAGGTTATGTAGGGATGTGTGAGCCCTTTTGTTAAGCCCTAAATAGTGGCACATTACCCCTTAATTGGGGAATATTACATTAGTAATGTTATTTTATTTATGTCGGTTTGGGTCCATTAGTTGTAATTGTACCTCCTAGTMTCCTATATATACCAAGGAGACATTTTCATTTGGAATCATCTTGTACTTGGAAATTTATGTGGTGTATAAGGAGGTTGCCCCCTTGAAGAGGCTTATTATCTGCAATTCTCTATTTTTCAAGGTGTTGAGTACTTATTCTGAGGTTTTTCTATACCATATTGATATTTGGTTCTTAACATATGGTATCAGAGCTCAAGGTCTTGGGGTTTCGCTGCTACATCTGAGACACCTTGGAACTTTTGCTATAATTTTGTTTCTACGATGTTTCAAAAGGAACCCCTTGGATGATATTTAGTAGACGGATCAAGGTACGTTGGGTTAAAAATTCAACTCCTGGGGCCTTATACTTTTAGAGATACAACATGTGTAATATAGGGTTCTAGAATCATCCTGAATTGATTCATCACGTAATTTTCTCTATAAACAATTTTATGTAAGGTTTAAAACCCTGAAATCTGGAGATTATTCACAGAAATTATTAAGGTATTTGTGATGAAAATTTCATCTTCTGGGTCATCTTAAATTTGTAGATACACCCTGTGGAAGATAGGGTATCTTACTAGTCCTATTGACTATTCTAAAGCAGGTGTTCTCAGTAACACAATGATAAATTCTTCCTAGAGTATCCAAATTGAGTGAGACTAGTTTCATTAGATAGTGGACAGCCCATAGTATTTCTGGTACAATTTTCAGAATTTTATATCAATAATTTTGTGCAGGGCATGCTATACAAGTGAGACCTTTTGGAAAGGCCAAAAATCAACAAGTTATGGGGATGTTACCGTAAATTCTACTTGGCACATCCAATTTTGATCAAACCTGTGGCATTGCATAGACAAAATATCAGAGAACTTCAAAAAATAAATTTTCATACCCAGAAGGGCCAAAACTTTTGAGACACAATAGAAGAAAGATTGTCTAGCAGAACCACCTAAAAATCAAGGTTTAAAAGTGATACTTGGCCAACATGCCACCAAAAAAGGGAACTTCTACACCAAATAAGCCTCCAGACAGTCCT
>JZKD02S1763710.1:6057-20678 GCA_000966675.3 Picea glauca
TTTCTTCATGCATGAGCAAGTGTGTGTGTCAGAACTAGAAGCCATTGAAAGGAGATCTACGACATCAAGGCTCGGGTTGTATATTTCTCTTTCAGTTAATTCAATACATGAATATTTCCCTTTCCCATAATGATGAGGTCATCTTATTACATGATTCCTTGATCACATGTATAGACTAGGTATTGAATACATTAATTTTCTAGTACTTCGATTGGTTTGTACTGTTGTGATTGAACGACACAAGAGCATCGAAGCGGAGGAAGGAACAACCGAGATTTAAGGAGAGCATTCATAAGGTATGTCCACTATCCATTTCTCTTAGTTCGTTCAATAATCTAGATCTAGGGAAAGAGTAGTATTTTGTCTTGCTTTGTTCTAGATCCAGGTGGATCTAGGGAGATTGGTCTGTGTCCGCACTCACGAATTTATCCTGAAACACCAAGCAAGACGAAGAAGCCTGAAGAGGTTCATGATGTAGACAGCACATCTGTGAGGACTGCAACCATTTCACCAAATGAAGGGGGTGATGGCGAAGAGATAGAAGGTGCAGAAATTGAACAACAGAAAGGTGAAGTACCACCACCGAGGGACAAAGAGGACTCGTCAAAGAAAAGGAAGTTTTTGCCTCCGAAATCTTCCTCCCAAAAGAAAACTAGAAACCCTGTAACGAAGATGCAAACTACCCTCACATTGGATGATTTTAATTTCATCATCGCAGCTATGAACGATGCTTCACAGGAGGTATTAGAGAATAAGGAGGCAAAGTAGGAGAATATGTATAATCACATCAAGATTGAACTCCAAGGAGTACATCAGGCACTCCAATCTAGTTGTGCAGTCTCCACGGTGCCTCTAACAACAGGAACAATAGAACCAAGAGATGAGCCAACCCAATTACACCAGATCATCGATAAAATTGAAGCTCACCTTCAACGAGCTCAAGAAGAGACAGTGCAAGACGTCCAGGCTTTGACACAGGTACATGAAGTACTTGTTGAGCATCGCAGTGCTGACGAATGAGAAAAACTTTCTCTTCAAGCACAATGGAACAACGAGAAAGATGAGCTACAACAAAGCAAGGAGAAGTTGATCGTGAAGCAGCTAGAAGTAAAGGAACTGGTCAATAGAGCACTTCACTCTGTGACCGTCATAGAAGTGAAAAATGAAGAATGAATTTTGCATCAAGTGGCACAACTCGAAGAAGTGATCCAATAGATTCAACAACGCATTGCAAACTTGGAACTTCGTACTGTGCCCGAGACCCCTCAAGAAATCATAGACCTACGAGAGGTAACTGCTCGCAGCGCAGTTGACAAAATGAAATCCATTTCTTTGGAGTGCAAGTAGATGATCTCTAGGAGCACTCAAACATATGAAAACGTCACAGAGAGTCCAGAGTTACAAGCATTGGAGTCGTAGCTCCAAGACATGAAGCAACATGCAGATATGTTACAAGCGTAGCTAAAGACCTTGTCACTAGTGTAGAGAATGAAGAGTTTTCCAGAGAAATGCATGACCAAGCGACAGATCCACACGATATAGAATAAAGTGATGGAAGTCTCTCAATGACTTCAACCAGTGAAAGAGAAGGCATGCCAACTGTTCACCGAAGTTGAAAGCCAAGGAGTAGAACTTGAACAAGTTGTGAGTGCAGCAGAACAACACCTAGAAGGACCAGTCAATGACACACTCATTAAATATTTCACTGAGAAAGAAGCAGTAGCATTACAGTAGGTCGAAGCAGCTTGAGCCAAGCTCAAGGCATTCGAGGCAGAATTTCTCAGACTAGAATGACTCGGGACGAGTCACGGGTGAGTGTTGGGGGCCTGTTGGCCCTTGACCAAGTTTTGAAGTCACTTGGTCGTATTTGACCGTTTTTGGGTCTTCGACGGACTATGGAAGATGGAGTGCCAGATGAAGCAGAGATCAAGGGATCTCGACCCACTTTCAGGTCCCTTTTTGGGTTTTGGGAATATGTAATGGGAAATGGATGTCGGCCCATGGGTTTACCCACGCTTAGGCCCATTTTGTATGTATAAATAGACATATAGGCATATAGTAGAGAGGAAGGGATTGTATTGTATCTATGTGATATAGGCTAAGTGCCAAGAAGGGATCTATGTGATCGAGAGCTTTGTGCATTCTGTATAGACTTGCAGAGCTTAGTGCAAGTCCCTATGTGAAGACATAGAAGTCTTTGTGTTGAAAGGAAAGGAAGGAGGATGTAGTGGGCTGCGCAGATCTTTTGGCCTATGCGAAGTAAGGGTTTCTACACCTTTGTGCTTGTAACTAGTTGGTCGATTATAATATAGAAGAAGAGTTGGTGGACGTAGCCCCAAGGTGGGGGTGAACCACGTAAATCTGTGTGTTATTCTTTGTGCCTTAACTTGTTGTGCTTATCTCTACTTTTGCTAAGTGCTTTGATATATTTAGATGGATATATTTATGCTTTGTTATTATTAGATAGGTATTCATAGTAGATCTGATATGTATGAAGATACATAGTGTTGAACTACTGGATCTGACCTGTTTATTGTTGCTAAGTGCTAATTTAACTTAGATCTAAGTGACTACTACGATGCTCTGTGCTATTTGCGAAGTATAATAAGGATTGATTATTGATGAATAATCGATGTGAAGTTCTCTATAAGTGATATAATCACATATCTATGTCCTAGCTAAGGTTGCAGACATTTGAGTCCTGTAACCANCCTTGATCACATGTATAGACTAGGTATTGAATACATTAATTTGCTAGTACTTCGATTGGTTTGTACTGTTGTGATTGAACGACACAAGAGCATCGAAGCGGAGCAAGGAACAACATAGATTTAAGGAGAGCATTCATAAGGTATGTCCACTATCCATTTCTCTTAGTTCGTTCAATAATCTAGATCTAGGGAAAGAGTAGTATTCTGTCTTGCTTTGTTCTAGATCCAGGTGGATCTAGGGAGATTGGTCTGTGTCCGCACTCACGAATTTATCCTAAAACACCAAGCAAGATGAAGAAGCCTGAAGAGGTTCATGATGTAGACAGCACATCTGTGAGGACTGCAACCATTTCACCAAATGAAGGGGGTGATGGTGAAGAGATAGAAGGTGCAGAAATTGAACAACAGAAAGGCGAAGTACCACCACCGAGGGACAAAGAGGAATCGTCAAAGAAAATGAAGTTTTTGCCTCCGAAATCTTCCTCCCAAAAGAAAACTAGAACCCCTGTAACGAAGATGAAAACTACTCTCACATTGGATTATTTTAATTTCATCATCGCAGCTGTGAACGATGCTTCACAGGAGGTATTAGAGAATAAGGAGGCGAAGTAGGAGAATATGTATAATCACATCAATATTGAACTCCAAGGAGTACATCAGGCACTCCAATCTAGTTGTGCAGTCTCCACGGTGCCTCTAACAACAGGAACAATAGAACCAAGAGATGAGCCAACCCAATTACACCAGATCATCGATAAAATTGAAGCTCACCTTCAACGAGCTCAAGAAGAGACAGTGCAAGACGTCCAGGCTTTGACACAGGTACATGAAGTACTTGTTGAGCATCGCAGTGCTGACGAATGAGAAAAACTTTCTCTTCAAGCACAATGGAACAACGAGAAAGATGAGCTACAACAAAGCAAGGAGAAGTTGATCGTGAAGCAGCTAGAAGTAAAGGAACTGGTCAATAGAGCACTTCACTCTGTGACCGTCATAGAAGTGAAAAATGAAGAATGAATTTTGCATCAAGTGGCACAACTCGAAGAAGTGATCCAATAGATTCAACAACGCATTGCAAACTTGGAACTTCGTACTGTGCCCGAGACCCCTCAAGAAATCATAGACCTACGAGAGGTAACTGCTCGCAGCGCAGTTGACAAAATGAAATCCATTTCTTTGGAGTGCAAGTAGATGATCTCTAGGAGCACTCAAACATATGAAAACGTCACAGAGAGTCCAGAGTTACAAGCATTGGAGTCGTAGCTCCAAGACATGAAGCAACATGCAGATATGTTACAAGCGTAGCTAAAGACCTTGTCACTAGTGTAGAGAATGAAGAGTTTTCCAGAGAAATGCATGACCAAGCGACAGATCCACACGATATAGAATAAAGTGATGGAAGTCTCTCAATGACTTCAACCAGTGAAAGAGAAGGCATGCCAACTGTTCACCGAAGTTGAAAGCCAAGGAGTAGAACTTGAACAAGTTGTGAGTGCAGCAGAACAACACCTAGAAGGACCAGTCAATGACACACTCATTAAATATTTCACTGAGAAAGAAGCAGTAGCATTACAGTAGGTCGAAGCAGCTTGAGCCAAGCTCAAGGCATTCGAGGCAGAATTTCTCAGACTAGAATGACTCGGGACGAGTCACGGGTGAGTGTTGGGGGCCTGTTGGCCCTTGACCAAGTTTTGAAGTCACTTGGTCGTATTTGACCGTTTTTGGGTCTTCGACGGACTATGGAAGATGGAGTGCCAGATGAAGCAGAGATCAAGGGATCTCGACCCACTTTCAGGTCCCTTTTTGGGTTTTGGGAATATGTAATGGGAAATGGATGTCGGCCCATGGGTTTACCCACGCTTAGGCCCATTTTGTATGTATAAATAGACATATAGGCATATAGTAGAGAGGAAGGGATTGTATTGTATCTATGTGATATAGGCTAAGTGCCAAGAAGGGATCTATGTGATCGAGAGCTTTGTGCATTCTGTATAGACTTGCAGAGCTTAGTGCAAGTCCCTATGTGAAGACATAGAAGTCTTTGTGTTGAAAGGAAAGGAAGGAGGATGTAGTGGGCTGCGCAGATCTTTTGGCCTATGCGAAGTAAGGGTTTCTACACCTTTGTGCTTGTAACTAGTTGGTCGATTATAATATAGAAGAAGAGTTGGTGGACGTAGCCCCAAGGTGGGGGTGAACCACGTAAATCTGTGTGTTATTCTTTGTGCCTTAACTTGTTGTGCTTATCTCTACTTTTGCTAAGTGCTTTGATATATTTAGATGGATATATTTATGCTTTGTTATTATTAGATAGGTATTCATAGTAGATCTGATATGTATGAAGATACATAGTGTTGAACTACTGGATCTGACCTGTTTATTGTTGCTAAGTGCTAATTTAACTTAGATCTAAGTGACTACTACGATGCTCTGTGCTATTTGCGAAGTATAATAAGGATTGATTATTGATGAATAATCGATGTGAAGTTCTCTATAAGTGATATAATCACATATCTATGTCCTAGCTAAGGTTGCAGACATTTGAGTCCTGTAACCACCCCTGCTTCTACCTCGAGTGAGACTTCATCTGCTTCCCAGGTGTTGCCATAAGGGCTGGTAGTTAGGGTTTTTTTGGTGCTCTCTTGTAGCGTTGAACACTGGGTCTACCCCTGTGCCAACAAATTTGTCCATTAGATAGGTGTTTGAATGATGATTTGACACCACTAAATTATCTTGCAAGGGAAGCTCATAGAGCCCCTCTTGTATAAATCTTTGTATTGTAAGAAAAGTAGGGGGTGGTTGGTCAGTTTGGATAAGTCATGTTGTAGGGAGAGAAATGCAGAGAGACGAGACTCAGTTGCATCTCAGACTCCACCATTGTAATTTGGCATTTCACCATTAATAGAAAATGATAGTTTTTCCTGTTTTACATTTTTGTTCAACGGATGTTGTGTTTAGAGTGTCATTTGCATGCATTTGAATCGTAGATGAATGTTAGAAATCGTCTGTAGGGATAGAGATACAGTTTCCTATCTGAGAGTGTGTTGAGTTAAGTCTGGTTCTCTAGGCTAAGTGCAAGGAATGCGCAACAGAGAGAGGAAACTATGTGAGTCGATGCAAGGAGTGCATATTTGAACTCAGTGGAGTCAGAAGAGAAGCTGCTAGGAGGGCACACCAGATTAATTTATAGACTCGGGGAGAAATTTCAAGGTGGTTAAGCTCCTTGGAAAGACAGACTGTGTAGGGAGAAACATAGTTCAAAGTTACTGAACACTCTGAAACACTCTTCTAGGAGGGCATCGAGCTAGTGTGAGCATACACAGGAGCAACATGGTTGGAAGTGTTGAAGAATCCCAGAATTGTTGAACATTCTGGTGAAAGAAGGATTTGCAAGAAGTGTGTCAACAAAGGAAAGGATATGCCTTAAACCTTTCGATAAGGTGAGGGGAGAAGCCTTCGAATAACTAAGCCAATCATAAGGAGCGCACTTAAGTTGGTGTAATTTCACCTCACAAGCTGAGGAAGAAGGGCGAGAATTTGTCAGGAGGGCAAGGTAAACTCACATAGGAACTGAGAAACTCGAAGGTTTTCAAGTCGAGCAAAGTCGTAGGATATTTGCAAAGATTTCTACAAGGAGTGCAGAAGGTATTTCGAGAATAGCCTAAGTCTTGAAAGGTGAATTTGCACTAAGTGTGAAAAGGAGTCGAAGACTTGCCGAAGTCCCNGAGCTTAGTGCAAGTCCCTATGTGAAGACATAGAAGTCTTTGTGTTGAAAGGAAAGGAAGGAGGATGTAGTGGGCTGCGCAGATCTTCTGGCCTATGCGAAGTAAGGGTTTCTACACCTTTGTGCTTGTAACTAGTTGGCCGATTATAATATAGAAGAAGAGTTGGTGGACGTAGCCCCAAGGTGGGGGTGAACCACGTAAATTTGTGTGTTATGCTTTGTGCCTTAACTTGTTGTGCTTATCTCTACTTTTGCTAAGTGCTTTGATATATTTAGATGGATATATTTATGCTTTGTTATTATTATATAGGTATTCATAGTAGATCTGATATGTATGAAGATACATAGTGTTGAACTATTGGATTTGACCTGTTTATTGTTGCTAAGTGCTAATTTACCTTAGATCTAAGTGACTACTGCGATGCTCTGTGCTATCTTCGAAGTATAATAAGGATTGATTATTGATGAATAATCGATGTGAAGTTCTCTATAAGTGATATAATCACATATCTATGTCCTAGCTAAGGTTGCAGACATTTGAGTCCTGTAACCACCCCTGCTTCTACCTCGAGTGAGACTTCATCTGCTTCCCAGGTGTTGCCATAAGGGCTGGTAGTTAGGGTTTTTTTGGTGCTCTCTTGTAGCGTTGAACACTGGGTCTACCCCTGTGCCAACAAATTTGTCCATTAGATAGGTGTTTGAATGATGATTTGACACCACTAAATTATCTTGCAAGGGAAGCTCATAGAGCCCCTCTTGTATAAATCTTTGTATTGTAAGAAAAGTAGGGGGTGGTTGGTCAGTTTGGATAAGTCATGTTGTAGGGAGAGAAATGCAGAGAGACGAGACTCAGTTGCATCTCAGACTCCACCATTGTAATTTGGCATTTCACCATTAATAGAAAATGATAGTTTTTCCTGTTTTACATTTTTGTTCAACGGATGTTGTGTTTAGAGTGTCATTTGCATGCATTTGAATCGTAGATGAATGTTAGAAATCGTCTGTAGGGATAGAGATACAGTTTCCTATCTGAGAGTGTGTTGAGTTAAGTCTGGTTCTCTAGGCTAAGTGCAAGGAATGCGCAACAGAGAGAGGAAACTATGTGAGTCGATGCAAGGAGTGCATATTTGAACTCAGTGGAGTCAGAAGAGAAGCTGCTAGGAGGGCACACCAGATTAATTTATAGACTCGGGGAGAAATTTCAAGGTGGTTAAGCTCCTTGGAAAGACAGACTGTGTAGGGAGAAACATAGTTCAAAGTTACTGAACACTCTGAAACACTCTTCTAGGAGGGCATCGAGCTAGTGTGAGCATACACAGGAGCAACATGGTTGGAAGTGTTGAAGAATCCCAGAATTGTTGAACATTCTGGTGAAAGAAGGATTTGCAAGAAGTGTGTCAACAAAGGAAAGGATATGCCTTAAACCTTTCGATAAGGTGAGGGGAGAAGCCTTCGAATAACTAAGCCAATCATAAGGAGCGCACTTAAGTTGGTGTAATTTCACCTCACAAGCTGAGGAAGAAGGGCGAGAATTTGTCAGGAGGGCAAGGTAAACTCACATAGGAACTGAGAAACTCGAAGGTTTTCAAGTCGAGCAAAGTCGTAGGATATTTGCAAAGATTTCTACAAGGAGTGCAGAAGGTATTTCGAGAATAGCCTAAGTCTTGAAAGGTGAATTTGCACTAAGTGTGAAAAGGAGTCGAAGACTTGCCGAAGTCCCGAAGGCAGAGAAATCCTCGATTGTCGAGGAGAAGATAGGTGTCAGAATATTGAGAAGTTCGAGAGAAAGAGCTTCAGAGGGTTTTCCAAGAGAAAATAAGAGTCTTCACGAGGTCACAAAGAGAGAAGTAAATCTAGACTGTTAGATATGGAAGTAACGTGGAAGAGAGTCACATATTTCAGACGAGGATCCCTTCGGAAGAAGTCGAGAGGAGGACTCATGAAGTCCAAACTTGAAAATTCGATCACAACCATTGATCACTATAGAAACATGGACCGTAGATCTGGTCTCGAAGAATTCACTAATTTGGAAATCGGGAAAGAGAGGAGGAAAGAGCTCGCAAAAGTCTTGAAGTGCAGGGTCGCAAAGGGAGTTGGCCCACAGATATAAATCATGGTTACATCAACGGAGAGAGCCTAGCATTGAGATCTAGTGCCTATTGGCGTAAGAGTTAAAAGCGCAAGGAGAGGTTCAATAGGTGTCCCATAGTAGATGTTGAGGAAGATAAAAGGGCCTGTGTCAAGATAAATCGGTTCCATCAGGAGCCCGACGAACCAGTTGTTTCAATGACTTGGACGATCCTAGATCGGGATGTCACATCAGCCTCGAAGGAGTTGGAGAGGAGGTTGGTACCAGAGTGGTATCGATGCAGGAGCATCACTCCACCTCAACACATGCTAGCTAATTAACATGCATGGTGCGCATTCAAGGAAGGAGAGGCATCGTCTTTTCCTTTTTCCTCGAGAATCCAGATCATGATCNATAATAAGGATTGATTATTGATGAATAATCGATGTGAAGTTCTCTATAAGTGATATAATCACATATCTATGTCCTAGCTAAGGTTGCAGACATTTGAGTCCTGTAACCACCCCTGCTTCTACCTCGAGTGAGACTTCATCTGCTTCCCAGGTGTTGCCATAAGGGCTGGTAGTTAGGGTTTTTTTGGTGCTCTCTTGTAGCGTTGAACACTGGGTCTACCCCTGTGCCAACAAATTTGTCCATTAGATAGGTGTTTGAATGATGATTTGACACCACTAAATTATCTTGCAAGGGAAGCTCATAGAGCCCCTCTTGTATAAATCTTTGTATTGTAAGAAAAGTAGGGGGTGGTTGGTCAGTTTGGATAAGTCATGTTGTAGGGAGAGAAATGCAGAGAGACGAGACTCAGTTGCATCTCAGACTCCACCATTGTAATTTGGCATTTCACCATTAATAGAAAATGATAGTTTTTCCTGTTTTACATTTTTGTTCAACGGATGTTGTGTTTAGAGTGTCATTTGCATGCATTTGAATCGTAGATGAATGTTAGAAATCGTCTGTAGGGATAGAGATACAGTTTCCTATCTGAGAGTGTGTTGAGTTAAGTCTGGTTCTCTAGGCTAAGTGCAAGGAATGCGCAACAGAGAGAGGAAACTATGTGAGTCGATGCAAGGAGTGCATATTTGAACTCAGTGGAGTCAGAAGAGAAGCTGCTAGGAGGGCACACCAGATTAATTTATAGACTCGGGGAGAAATTTCAAGGTGGTTAAGCTCCTTGGAAAGACAGACTGTGTAGGGAGAAACATAGTTCAAAGTTACTGAACACTCTGAAACACTCTTCTAGGAGGGCATCGAGCTAGTGTGAGCATACACAGGAGCAACATGGTTGGAAGTGTTGAAGAATCCCAGAATTGTTGAACATTCTGGTGAAAGAAGGATTTGCAAGAAGTGTGTCAACAAAGGAAAGGATATGCCTTAAACCTTTCGATAAGGTGAGGGGAGAAGCCTTCGAATAACTAAGCCAATCATAAGGAGCGCACTTAAGTTGGTGTAATTTCACCTCACAAGCTGAGGAAGAAGGGCGAGAATTTGTCAGGAGGGCAAGGTAAACTCACATAGGAACTGAGAAACTCGAAGGTTTTCAAGTCGAGCAAAGTCGTAGGATATTTGCAAAGATTTCTACAAGGAGTGCAGAAGGTATTTCGAGAATAGCCTAAGTCTTGAAAGGTGAATTTGCACTAAGTGTGAAAAGGAGTCGAAGACTTGCCGAAGTCCCAAAGGCAGAGAAATCCTCGATTGTCGAGGAGAAGATAGGTGTCAGAATATTGAGAAGTTCGAGAGCAAGAGCTTCGGAGGGTTTTCCAGGAGAAAATAAGAGTCTTCATGAGGTCACAAAGAGAGAAGTAAATCTAGACTGTTAGATATGGAAGGAACGTGGAAGAGAGTCACGTATTTCAGACGAGGAGCCCTTCGGAAGAAGTCGAGAGGAGGACTCATGAATTCCAAACTTGCAAAGTCGATCACAACCATTGATCACTATAGAAACATGGACCGTAGATCTGGTCTCGAAGAATTCACTAATTTGGAAATCGAGAAAGAGAGGAGGAAAGAGCTCGCAAAAGTCTTGAAGTGCAGGGTCGCAAAGGGAGTTGGCCCACAGATATAAATCATGGTTACATCAACGGAGAGAGCCTAGCATTGAGAGCTAGTGCCTATTGGCATAAGAGTTAAAAGCGCAAGGAGAGGGTCAATAGGTGTCCCATAGTAGATGTTGAGGAAGATAAAAGGGCCTGTGTCAAGATAAATCGATTCCATCAGGAGCCCGACGAACCAGTTGTTTCAATGACTTGGACGATCCTAGATCGGGAGGTCACATCAGCCCCGAAGGAGTTGGAGAGGAGGTTGGTACCAGAGTGGTATCGATGCAAGAGAATCACTCCACCTCAACACATGCTAGCTAATTAACATGAATGGTGCGCATTCAAGGAAGGAGAGGCATCGTCGTTTCCTTTTTCCTCGAGAATCTAGGGCATGATCCAAGCATTAATTGAAGACAAGCTCAAAGAGCCAAATCGTTCTTTTTCACAAGCTAGAGATAAGGTCGCCAATAATAAGCTGACGACAGAAGGGATCTGCATCTGATTTGGAGCATATTTCCATCATTGTAATTTTCCCTTTCGATATGTGTTTGAATGGTTATTTGACACCACTAAATTATTTTGTGAGGGAAGCTCATAGATCCCCTCTTGTATAAATCTTTTTATTGTAACAAAAGTAGGGGTTGGTTTGGTTGGTTGGATAGGTCGGGTTGTAAGGAGATAAATACAGAGAGTTGAGACTCAATTGTAGCTCAGACTCCACCATTGTAATTTGGCATTCTAGCATTAATAGAAAATGACAGTTTTTCCTGTTTTATATTTTTGTTCAATGGATGTTATGTTTTAAATGTCTTTTACATGTTTGTGAATCATAAATGAATGTTAGAAATCATCTGCAGGGATAGAGATACAGTTTCCTATTTGAGAGTGTGTTGAGTTAAGTCTAGTTCTCTAGGATAAGTGCAAGGAGTGCGCGACAGAGTAGGGAAACTCTATGAGCCGATGCAAGGAGTGCGTATCTGAACTCAGTGGAGTCAGAAGAGAAGCTGTCAGGAGGGCACACCATATTAATTTACAGACTCAGAAATAAATTTCAAGGTGGTTAAGTTCCTTGGAAAGACACACTGTGTAGGGAGAAGCACATTTCAGAGTTAATGAACACTTTGAAACACTCTTCCAAGAGGGCATCGAGCTAGTGTGAGCATACACAGGAGAACCATGGTTGGAAGTGTTGGAGAACCCCAGAATTGCCGAACATTCTGGTGAAGGAAGGCTTTGCAAGAAGTGCATCGAAAAAGGAAAGGAGATTCCTTAAACCTTTCTATAAGGTGAGGGGAGAATCCGTCGAAGAACTAAGACAAGCGCAAGGAATGTGCCTAATGTGTTTTAAGTTCACCTTACAAGCTCACGAAGAAGGGTGAGAATTTTCCAGGAGGGCAAGAGAAACTCGCAGAGGAACTGAGAACCTCGAAGGTTTCAAGTCGAGCAAAGTCACAGAAGAGTTGTATAGATTTCTACAGCGAATGCAGAAGGTATTTTGAGAACAACCTAAGTCTCGAAAGGTGAATTTGCGCTAAGTGTGCAAAGGATTTGAGGACTTGCTGAAGTCCTGAAGGCGGAGAAATCATCCATCGTCAAAGAGAAGACAAGTGGAAAAACATCGAGAAGTTCAGGAGAAGGTGTTGGATCATGTTGTCATTAATGCTAATGGTTTGATTGATTGATGTCATTGATTGATTTCAAGTAATGGATTGATTGATAGGCTTGACTGCTTAATGAACAAATGTATATGTATTGTCCTTGATGAGAATGATAGATGTCAACTGGAAACCAATCAATGAATATGGATCAATGAGTTGTCATTGATATGATGGATCAATGAGTTGTCATTGATACATCATGCATAGTTGATGTATATGATGCAGTGGTGAATTGATGCAAAGATGAATCATTATTGTCTTATCGTGATTGATAAGGTGCACAAATGTATGAAATCCAAAGTGATCCCCTTATGTTGAAATCCCTCACGGGAAGACGCTTTGTGGATTGAGTTATCCTAAAAGAATGGTTGGAGGACCCATGCTTGTATGTGGAATAATGAGATAAAGATCAAGGAAATTGTTGATGAAACTATCCTAGATGGATAGTGCTTGTCATCTCATTGTCGGTGGTATGTGGAAGGCCACATAACTCCTCACGGTTTGAGAGTTATGGCCTTATGAAGTTGGAGGACCCCCATATGAAGGCTTGAAGCCCCCAAGGTCAAAGAAGTCAAAGTGACCTAAAAGAAGAAATCATTATTTAAATGATAAAATAAAAGTGACAAAGTCAAGGTGGATTATTTAAATAATAAAGAGAAGTGAAAAAATTAAGAAGGAATATTTAAATGATAAATATTGGAGAACTTTCTATTTATGGAAAGTGGTTAACCCTAAAATAAAGAAAATAGGTTTAAGTGACCTAGAAATGGGTTAAGTGACCTAGAGGATAAAAGTATAAATAAGATAGCTATGGACTCATGGATGAATCAAAGTTTCGAAAATGTCGGATATCTTGATGACAAAAGTCTCGGAGCTTTAGAAACCCTAGTTTCTGAGGTATACGCAGGTTGTAATGGGCCAGGGCGAGTACCCACGTGGGTTGTATGAGGACAGGGCGTGTACAATGGATGGAATGGTGAAGACTTGTGTTTGAGTTGGTACCGAGCTCTTGGATGATGAAGCAGGTTCTAGATCTGCATTATATGGGCTCAGATCTATCACTGAGACACTGGTATGGTTACACTATTATCTTGATGGATACTATTGTTTGATGTGTTGTGAATTCTTAGGGAATTCTTGATATGGCTTCTATGATATGGTTCAATTTGGATGATTTGTTTGATGGAGTGTTCAATACTTTTGTGATTCGGTGGTGAGATGATTTCTATGGTATAATAGTTGTTTATACATGATTGAGATAACATTCATATTGATTTGTTGTGGAGCATGAGAAAGCTATTGGAGAGCTTGGATGTGTTGTGACTGGATGGTGGTCAGATTGGACAGTCAGAGACATAAGAGAATGATATATTGTTTGCAGATGATATGAGTTGATCTTGAAGGATAAATTCTAACACCTCAAAAGGTATACACAGGTTGTTGTATACATTGGACGCGTACATACGTGTGTTGTAGTGAGCCAGGGTGTGTGCACATGCTGGCTGCACTACTGACAGGTTGCGTACTTGTTGACATATTGATTTCTATTGAGGATTGTTGCCTCATATTAGTTGGTGATGAGGGTGTAAGTTGAGTCTTTCATTATAGAGCCAGTGCTCTTGTAGAGTTGTACTCTATTCAGTTGTTGTTGATAAACCCCCAGATTGTTGTCCATAATAAAAAGAAACATTGTACATACATCTTGTGTTCTTTTTGTTCCTTGTAGTGATGACTTGACGATGATATATTTTTGATATATGTTCTCATCTAAATGGTTATACGTGACAGAAATGGGTAATGAATAAATGTTGAATGTTAACTAAGGAGTTTTTGTAAAGAGGGAAGCTTTTGGAAAAAGATCCCCACACTCATTCACCCCCCCTCTAAGTGTGGTAGGTGTGTCAAACAATTCATATCAGAGTGGTCCTTCACTACAAGCCTTAAGAATCTTGAAGGAGATCCATAGACACACAAATGGATGATGAATTTCCAATCCTTGATGAGGAAAATTATTCTACTTGGATAATAGAGATGAGATTACATTTGAAGACAATGGGAGCAACGATTTGGAAGGTAGCCATTGGTGGATCAGTTCCTTTTAATAACAAGTCAAAGTTTGCAGCTCAAAGGGAAGGAGAGAAGAATGATGCATTGGATCTCAAGACCATTCTAAGTGGAATCGCAAGCCCTATCAAAGAGAGCATGGGACAATGCACTTCCGCCAAGGAGTTATGGCTAAAGATAGAGGAGACATATCTATTGAAGACCACTCCATTAATATTATCAAAGGTAAATAATCATCAAAAACCCTTGATTGTATTATTTCTAGATGTGATTTTGAAAACATTTCAAGTGAAGAATCAAGTAATGATAGCACAAAGGAAGATCTTGAAGACATTTCAAATGAAG
>JZKD02S1763710.1:31359-58895 GCA_000966675.3 Picea glauca
CCCGAAGTACCCAAAAATGATGGTTGGAAAGAAATTTTCCACCAGCCTATCTCTCACCATCATGGTTGGCCCACTGTGTCATTTCCTTTACCACCACCTATTAATCCCAATGTTCAAATTTCCCGTGTTGTTTCGCCAGTTCAGTCTTCACACTCCAGTAAGAGATTAAAAGTTGATATTCCCCAACCTGTGCAAGACAAAGGAAAAGAAGTTGTGTACCCTTATTATTCCTGCACTGATTGATCTAAATCTGTGTCTTCTCGCCTTCATTTAAAGGATGAATTCTCCCATGTGATCAGTGAGATACAACCCCAAGGGTTTAATCAACCACGTGCTACTTTAGAAACGTCTAAGGGAGACAACAGTGAAGAAAAGTAAATTGTCTCACAAAGTCGAAAATATGGTTTTTAAATTATGTTTTATGTGATTCAGTTGATGAGGAAAATGTTTCATGGTTTTCAACATATTTTGGACAACAAGACTTATTTTTGGACATTTTGTGGATAATGTGGATATATATTATTTTTGGATATGATATAAATTATTGTTGATATTTAAATATCCCGTTTAAAAGATATTCAAGGGAGTTACAAGGGTGGAATATGGTCTAAATGATTATATTTTGTGTGTTATATTTCATGATTTAAAAAGAATAAATGATGGGAGTCACAAGGGGTCCCACCTACATAGTTATTATTAATTAATACCTTTAATTATATTATTATTATTTATTTCTCCTAAACTAATTAGTTAAGTTAAATCAACTTAACTAAATAAATTAGTTGAACTACTTCAACTTATTGGGAAAGAATAAAAGCTCATTGAGAAGAAGAGACAAAAGGAGAATAGAAGGAAAATCTGCATACATTCCAGTAACTTTTATAAATTTTGTTTTACATTGCAACATATTTAACTACAAAATCAGCCTCAGTGCTTGTAATTAATACTTGTGGATTGAGTGAATATTTTGAGGCTATAAATCCCAGGTGACATTCCCAACTATCCTTTCCTAGCCAGGAAATATCTGAAAATGATTGAGTAAGGTAATCCATACCTTTTCCTAAACACTAAGCTCATCATCTACCTTCTTCTTTTCTTCTTCTTGACTAATTATATTAGTCTTTAGTCTCTTGATCTCTTCTTCTTGTTTCTTGAGCATTTGTTTTAGTGCCATGGTATGCCTTTGGTACTTTTCTAGGGACTCCTTAGTGATTCTTTCAAGATCCTCAAAAGCATATGAATCATCTTTTGTTTCCATGATAACTTATTTTAAACCATCTATAACTTTATCTTGTAGCTTCAACAAGTCTTCTTCTTCATCTATAAGATAAATTTTAGTTGATTCTACACAAACATCTTCTATTTTAGGTAGATCTTCTTCTGTAATTGCAGGAGAACATTCAACATCATTGCATTTAGAATTATTGCAATCAAAATATTTTGGAGGGTCTTTACCTTCATCGATGACTAAGTTTTTTTCACGTCCTTGATGGGATTGTCTTCTGTGTCTTGTATTTTTTCTTGATATGCCTTCTCTAGCTTCATCCATAGGTCCTTGGTAGAGGTACATTGTCCTATGATCTGTTTGATAGAACCTGAGATTCCATTAAAGATGGTATTGAATGCCAAAGTATTGTTCTTCTTTGTTTCCTTTTGAGCTGCAAATTTTGATTGTTTCTTTGAGAGAATTGATCCAGCAACAATTGTGTCCCAAACACATTCTCCTTTTGACTTCAAATACCCTTTCATTTGTATTCTCCATGTCAAGTACTCTGTCTCATAAAAAAAGGGAACCTCATTTGTATAGGGCATTGTAGGTCCATCCATTTGTGTGTCCATGGATCTCCTTCAAGTTTGTAAGGCTTATTGTGAAGGCATGCTCTGATACCAATTGTTGGACACACCAACAACACTGAGAGGGGGGGGCTGAATTAGTGTGTGGCTCCTTGTAAAATTATTTCTTCCTTTAGTTAGAAACCAACTCAAACATTATTATTATTTGATAATTACCTACTTCCATATATAAACAACATTAATCAATAATAGAGAAATATGAACCATCACCATAATGAACACAAAGAACACCAGATATATGTGAAATATTTTGTATTATGTTGTTACATGAAGACTAAAATATCCAGGGTTTATCAACACCAACTGAAAAGAGAACCAACTCCAAGATAGTACCAACTCTCAAATACAATACCCATCTTGTATATCTCATCACCAAATGATATGTGAGGATTTCAACCCTCAAGTACAAGACACATCTTGAAAACAGAAAAAAATCTTTCCAACTGTACCAACAATATTCAAATATTTTTTATAGATCCATGACCAGTATATACGACATCACGTGTATGTACATGAGTTGTATTCTTGCATCCTGTGTATGTACATGACTTGTTCTCTTTCATCCTATGTACAACCTCAAAAAACTAGGGTTTCCATTTTTCTAGAACTCTGAAACTTCCGGCCCTTCAGACCTTCGTTGCCTTTGTCACATCAACTTGTAACTCGTCACTATATCCAACCTGTCACTGAACAACTTTTATCTATTCCATATACCATATCATCAACCATATGCATATATATATTATGTCATCAATGAAGCATCTCCAACAACCTGTGCATGTCCCTCATGCATACATCATCATACAACATATATATCCCTCAACCAAGTATAAGTATCACAAAGGTGTGAACTATAAGAACCATATATGTACTGTAACATACATAAGCGTGTTACTCACTCATCCAACCAACCAACATATACCATATCCAAGTACAAGACCAACCATATCAAGAATACCTCAAGCATTCACCATATCATAATAAAATCTAAGCATCAAAACAAACATTTAACCATACCAGAACTTTTGTAGCTGACTTGAACCTGTAGAATGTTGACCTGGGAACTTTATTTCAGACTCTAGGGACCTAGCACCAACATATACTCAAGTTTTCATGACCTTTTTATATATATATGTGACTTTCCCTTCTACAACACGCATATATATTTGCTTTCCTCCACTTCAACCTGCGTACATATGCTTCCTTATACTCTTGCAACTCGTGTATACCTCAAAAACTGCGGTTTTTCTGAAACTCCGAGATTTTTGTCGTCGACCCTCTTTTTCTACCTCAAACTTGTGTAAATTCAGATGTATCAATGAGTACCTGCAATAAACCTTTCACAAAATAAAAGATATTCAATGTGCTCAAAATTTCATCTAATAAGAGACCCTTTCTCTCTTATTTGTACTCTCCAAGTAGCTTCCTCTAGAGGTTATCTTCTAACTGTTTTACCCAACTTCCTTATTTTAGGGATAACCCACTTCTAACTACTTTCTCCACATAAAACCACTTTATCCACAAATAGTAAACTCACCACTTCAAGTTGCAAATAATTTATTTTTAATTATTTTCTTTTTGCAAAAACTCAACTCAAGATTAACTCCTAGTTACAACCACTTTGACTAGTAAACTTCTTCTAGGAGCTTCTAGAATAATTTGACTTCTTTGACCTTCTAGGGGATTTTAGATAAATCATGAGGGTTCTCCAAATTTACTAAGCCATATATCCTCAACCACGAGGAACTACGCGATGTACCACATATCATCGAAAATGAAACAACATGTACCAACCATCTAGAATAGTCTCACCTACAACTAATATTCATTACATTATTCCTCAACCAAACTTGGGTTCCTTACCCATACCTCTGGAGAGACCAGGATGTGCTACCGTACATACTCAAGGGTTGACAGCAATATCTAAGGGTTGACATCAATCTAAAATATCACTCTCCAAGGATTGACATCAATGACAACCAGCTATCCAACTGTCCATCAATCTAAACAAACTGTCTCACGGGAGTAACAAAACTAGTTGGTATTGTATTGAGTGGGGTATTAGGGTTGATACAAGAACCAAACATTGTGATTTCTTATGTAGTGCTTGGGCTAGTCCCTTTGTCTTTTTCCTCTTCCAGTTTCCTCTTTTTATGTTCCTTTGCTTCAGTTGCCTCCTCTTTTTTCCTTCTATCCTCTACTTAGTCTCTCTCCTTTTTGTATTCCTTTGTAGCTTTTCAAGTTGCTTTCTCTTATTTATTTTTGTTATATTTTCTTCTTTTATTTTCTTCCCTCTTTCTCTTTTCTTATTTCGATTTATTTCTTTCTTCTTATTCTCTCTTTTTGTCTTCTTATTCCTCCTATTTTCCCTTCAGTCTTAATTTCTATCCATCTTCTAGAGACCTTTTTATTTATTCTTCTTGTTTTTATGCTTGAGCCTTCCTTTTGGACTCATCTTGCTCTGTTTCAATGACCATAAATTATTCCGATTACTCTTTTGTATTTTTTATTTTATCTTCTTCATCTAATTGCAACTTATCGTGTTCTTGTCCATCATGAAATTTATCCAATGCTTCCTTGAAGGACATGGCTCCTTGGAAAATGAAATATGAAGGATTTGTATCATGTTTGAAAGGGTGTATCAGTCCCAAATATATAATATGTTCTCCAACCACACCCTTAAGGTCATGTATTCTATCCTCACCTATACACAGACTCAACTCTTTTAGATTTGTGGTTTCCCTCCTCACATGAGAGACATTTAATATAGAAAACAATCACAAATTTGTGGGAAATACTCCATATTCTCTTTGAACTCGAGGCTAAGAATGCAATAATCGCTACCTCAATAGTATGATAAAAACATTCCTGAACAATTGTCCTGTCAAGGACATACTTGGGGAGTAGATGTGGAGAAACTTCACATCCAAAATATTTTATATAAGTATAATGCTTCCACCTGTACCAATATCCTATGTTTGAGGGATTCAATGGATTCTTTAGACAATCTCTGAGGCAGTTGATTATAGATGGAAAAAGCAAAGGTGACATGAATTGGTCAGGGGTTTCATAAAATTATTTTATGAAATTGATTTCCTATAAATCATAGCAATACATATGTACAAGGGGTAAGCTATGGTTCTAGTTCCAACCCATTGTAGAAAAAGGAATTGACGAACATATAACATCAATTAAATATGAAGACATATAAAAAACTAGTTTCTTGAGTCCTAGAGCCTCTCTAACATCTTGAAATATGTCTATAGATAATATTTGTGCCCAATTGAAGATATTCCCTGCTCCAATCACAGAGTGTGTGATAGGTACCCATTCTAGCTTGAAATGAGTACACCCTTCTTCTCCATAGATCCTGCAAATGATTGCTGCCAGAAGCTGGTAGGGTTCCTTAAGATACTAGATCTAGTACAACCTATTATCTTTCAAAGTAAATTTCTTGTGTTCACCCCACCATTATCTTATTACATCAACTAAGTTGGGGTATTCTCTTCTGAATTCGTCGAGGAATTGCTAGTTCAAATATGCATTAGGTTTTTGAAACTAGTACCTTTTATGGATGTCCTTTGGATATAATGAGGTGATAGGGGTTTGAGCCTCACTCATTATGGTAGAATTATCTGAGTTCATATGCGAGTAAATCCATATAGCTGCATCATTATATGGAAAAATGGTTGGTCTATCAACAATGTCATACAACCCACTTTTCTTAATATTCTGGTATACAACAAGGTCATCGTCATCTTTCAGAAAATCCTGATTAACGAAGATTATGTATATTTCATTCCATGTGGGGAATCCTTGAATTCCATTGAAGTAATTAGTATCTGATAGTATCAAGTCATCAGGACTCTTTCCCTGAACAACAACATTGTCAATGGGTGCCCTTCCCCTTCTCACTTGAAGTTTTGACATTTTGTTCTTCTAAAATACTATAGAATTCAAAGTAGTAAAGGGTTTTGTAATATGACTTGAATGTTACTGTAAAATAAAAAAACTATCAGAAATAGTAAGTAATTTATTCTTTAATGATCACCTTACCTAAATGCTCTACAATTTATCAAATTAATTCTCAATTGACCCGGTAGATTTCTTGGAGACGACTTCTACACTCTTTGCTTCTAATAATAACAATTACGATGCTCAAAATAAGCTTAAAGTACTTACTTACCATCCTCCTACTCTATAATTAATTGTTTGAGGTTCGAACTTGTAGCAGGTGGGAAAAGTAAAGGACCATCAATGCCATCAGTAAAACTCTTTAGGGAATAATATCTTCGAAAGAACAAGCTTGTGAGGAGATGGGATTTTGGGAAATCATTCTTTCGGAGAATGTTTTCACAGGAAAGGTGTTCAAGAAAATGTCTTCAGAATCACTTGTCTTTGGGATATTTCCTTTATGAAGGCTCTATTAGAAGGGTGAAGAGTAGTTGTTCAATGAAAAACCTGAAGGAGATTCCCTGGAAGAATATTTGAGAACTTGACCTCGGGAAGAGTGATAAAAGGTACTTAATGAGGAAAAAGAGTGGATAGAGGTTAATATAATGATATCAAATTAAACATGTAACCCATTTATCCTAAAATGTGATTAAGGATTTCAAAATAAACTAACGCGAAAAATAAATATTGGGACAAATTCATGGGAAGAGACTTGCAGGAAATTTCATCTGGAGAAGACTTTCTGAAAGGCGTTTCGATAGAAGGATTTTGAGAAAATATCGTCTATATACAACGTGGTCATGTGACATTCCAAAAGGACGAGCCCAAAAATATCTATCTGATAGGATTGCAGGACATGCTTTTCAGAAGAAACCATTGGAAAGTGTAACTTGACATTTCGATGGGAAAATCCAAAAGAAGGGAGCCTGATAGGCTTGCGAGTTTCGAGTTTCAGAAGAAATATTTAAGCAAGGTAAAATAGATTTACGATGGGAGACCTCGATGGAAAAATTCCAATAGTCTTTCGGATCGAGGAAAATGATGACACACATCAACAACATATGCATAGAATCAATTTGGAGAAATATGATACCAAATAAATTTTGAAATTAAATTAGGGATTATCATGGATCAAATGCATCAAAAACTCTTCAAACAATCCCAAGTCAAGAAACTGATCAACAAAAAGAGGATATCAGATAGTGAATGAGATACTACCTTCTATAAATATCACAATACTACTTAGACTCGATGAACTAATCACACCCTTCATAGTTTATATAGAAATTTGGTAGGGGGGGCATTTAATTTTCCTGAAATGGGAAAATTTAATGGGATTTGTTGCAGGAACAACACCTTGCCAATGAGACATTTGACCATGTATATGAAATATTCTCAAGATATTCCTTTATAATGGTGATAGGAGAGTTCCGTGTGGGATCAATATTTTTACTAGCGCTTTGTCTTTGTGAAAAAAAATTCATATAACTTTCTCATATGTATGTGTGTGCAAGTGTGTACGCGAGCACGCGCGCGCGCGCGCGCGCGTGTGTGTGTGTGTATTATTTTATTTTATTATTTTTTTGGTGTTATGAAAAATATAGGGAACGTTTTTGGAAAATGTTATATGTCTAGAAGAGGTATCAATTTGACAATGATATGGTCAGGATCCACCATTAATATACATCTGTAAAAAAAAGAATTATAATTCAATTTACATCTAAGGATATCCTATGAAAGGAGTAACGACATTTCATTTAAGAGATTTACAACATGTGTTATATCCTGTGGACCTTAAGAATTATACAATATATTGTATCACATTATATTACATTGTTGAAACCTATTCCAACAACCACGGTTCTAAATGAAACTAAAATTGACGAGGATTCAATATTCTCATACACACTTAGTCTTCTTTGATGTGAGCTTGCTTCAACTACTACATAAAATTCCATTGTCTATTCAACGCAGTCTGCCTTGGTTGAGTCTAGGAGGAATATGATCCAGGTGGATATTGGTGGCCACCCACGTATTCCAAATGGCTCAAAACAATTTTCTAGCAACTTACTATTTTTAGCAGTTTTTCAGTTCCTAAACTTATGGAGCCATTTTGAGGGCCTAAATGAAGGTTTTTCAGGATCAAGCACATCGATGATAGCCAAAGGCTTTCATTGAGCCCCCAAAATGAATATCCTCAATGATACCTTTCCAACAAACTATCGTGCGCCCCAAACATAGATCGTATGCCAAACTTACGCCCCCAGGAAGTTGATACACCAAACTACCCAAAACAGGGTCCACAAAACTGTTGGCTTTTCATCTTTTGGAGTTAGGGTTTTGGATTTTATTTATGATAAAAATGCATTTGGAGCCTCATTGTAAAATAATATTCTTGCGAATGCGAGTAACCATCACATATCTTCTCAGAGATAAGATGCCACCATTCTAGCAAGTCTTTCACTTTGTATTTCTACAATTTTGTATATTTTGTTCATTAATAGAAATTGTGTATTACTGTATATCTATGCCTCTTGTTATATATCCTATATATACCTATTATGTTATTGTCTCTCTTGCAATATCTTTGTATATTTATATGTTATATCTCCGCTCGCATTTCGTTCAGCTCATAAATCTAGTTCAGTGATATCAGAGCAGGTTGTTCTTGATCATTTTTTCAGTGCATGTCCCCGACGAGGTTCGAGTATAGAAAGTTGGGTCTAAAATTTGTCTCTCTTGGGGACAATCACTCTCGCACACCCAAGAAACCCTCCATGGAAGAAGAAAATAAAAACAAAAAAGAAGGTGATTATATTAATCAGCTGCTTAAAAGCAAGCTCTCATGTGACAGAGGGATGAAATGATGGAGAATTTTACCCACATCCTTCAACACTTGCAGATAACAAAAAATGCATCTTCATCAAGTGACCACTTTGGAGGCACCTCACCTTTCAAGGTACAATTTAATTTTGATATTCCCGTACTTGAAGGACAGATAGATGCAAATGCCCTAGAAAAATGGTTAAACCTGCTAGAAAGCTACTTCTATGTTCACAATTTTTCTGACAGGGAAAAGATCAACTTCACACTCCTTAAATCTCTCCCCCATTTCAAACATTGGTGGGAAACTTACTAGGACAAAAGTTCCATAGAGGATTATGGAATATATGGGGTCAATCCCACTTGGGATGTTTTTTTGGATGCGGTTAAGGAACAATATTACTCTATTGGAAACTATGATGACCAGTACATGAGATGGACCACACTGCAGCAAGAGAGGGGCCAAGCAGTGTCGTATTTCACCAATACCTTCCATACCTTGCCCACCAAGATGGGTATCAAAGACTCTGAGTGACATTTGGTTATGAAATACCTTGGGGCTCTACACAGATACATCCAAACTGAAATGGATTTTTTGGACATCTCATCACTGGGTGTTGCTTATTGATATGTTGTTAAAATCGAGCAGAAATTTAAGCACCAGAAAAAATGGAAGTTTGGGTCTACAAATACGCAACAACCAAATTATGATAAAGATGGCCCTAACAAAAATCCTCCCAAAAACTAGTCGAAGCCACAAGAAAATAAGGGTCACGGAAAGACGAAGAAATACACTGGAAAGTGGTGCAATTTCCAAAAATCCCTTGTCACAACACTGATGAATGTCACTCAAAACAGTCATTTGTGGCTGAGATCAAAGACAAGGATTCGAACCCTAATTCAAATTCTGATTCAGAAAATAATGGGAGAAGACAGATCATCGACGCAAACACCACTACTATTGTTGCGACCACAACAATTCAACCAAAACAACCAGTAGATCTTGAAGAGGGGAGTTCCACTTCCATTCAAAAATGTGGGTGAAGGGGACCCTGTTGCATTTCATTGTTGATAACAGAATCCAGAAGAACCTCATCTCAGTAGAGGTCATCAAACAGTTGGGATTGTCGACAACACCACATGCACAGCCATACAACATCGAGTGGCTTTTCCAGGGAAGAGATCTCTGTGTAAGCCAATATTTTCTATTTTAATACGACATCCAACCCTTCAAGGATGAGTTATTATGTGATTTTTCCCCACTAGATGTCTATGATGTTCTTTTGGGCCAACCATATATGTGGAAGCACCATGTTATTTATGAGTCTCATCCCCATAGTGTCATAGTTACTCTGGGGGGTCATCTCTATAGGATACCATAGGTAGTTCCAACTATTGTCCCACCTAAACAGTGTCGCAAGGTAGTATATCATACTACAAAATTCAACTTCTTCGCAATCTATTCAAAAGGTGAACAAAAGAACACTGCAACCACTACAGCCTCAGTCTAAGCTCCTTCTATCTAGCAAAAGTAGGTTGATAATATTGAAGAAAAGTGCAATGATATCTTCCACACACAGTCATATCATGTAGCCAAACTAGTTCAAAAGGTCCAAACCTTCCATCCACAGTTATGTGACAACCTTCAACAAGCTAAGCAGTGCAACCTCTCCATCAAGGAAAGTAGCTCATCAAGATGTAGATTCAAAAAACATTTTTCCCTCTCCTCTGGGCACTCAACACAATGGATACCATTTCTTCTTAATGATGGAGGATTGATCCAGGTGGATATTGATGGTCACCCACCTATTCCAACTAGCTCAAAACAATTTTCTGGCAACTTGTTATTTTTCGAAGTTTTTCCGGTTCCTAAAATTTTGGGGGCACTTTGAGGGCCTAAATGGTAGTCAAAGGATTTTATTGAGCCCCCAAAATGAATCTCCTCGACGATACCTTTCCAATGAGCTATCATGTTACCCAAATGAAGATCGTATGCCAAAGTTATGCCCCTAGGAAGTTGATACACCAAACTACCCAAAACGGGGTCCACAAAATTATTGGCTTTTCATCTTCTAGGGTTAGGGTTTTAGATTTTATTTATGATAAAAATGACTTTGGAGCCTCATTGTAAAATCATCTTCTTGCGAATGCGAGTATCCATCACATCTCTTCTCATAGATAATCTGCCACCATTCTAGCAAGTCTTTCACTTTGTATTTCTACAGTTTTGTACATTTCGCTCATTAATAGAAATTGTGTATTACTATATATTTGTGCCTCTTGTTATATATCCAATATATATTTGTTATTTTATTGGCTCTCTTTCAATTTATTTTTATATTTGTGTTATATCTCTGCTCTCATTTTGTTCCGCTCATAAATCCGGATCAAAAGAGGGTCAATCCAAAGGGTTCATATCTCATCCATGACATTTCCAGGATTTCCCAAATGAAGAACTTTGGTAAATCCTCCCATACAGAAGTCAAGATTTCTATAGAGATTCTTATAATATCTACTTTTGACTCTCATAGTATCTCTTATCATATATCACATACTCACAAAAATAAGTGTTGTTTGTGAAAAGGATGAATTACAAGACACATATCCTATTATCAAAATACCCTAATATTGTTTCACACACCTCTAATTACAACAAACTCATCTTACCTTAGATGGAAACCCATAGTCAAGTGAAAATTCACATTTATTACATTGGGAGGTATGCTATACAACCCATAATGAGGGACATGTGTAATTACATGTTTTGATACTAGATGTAATGCCTACCAAGTAATTACATATAGCAATTAAGAATATATAAAGGTTACAACACTAAAAAAACTATAATAGAATCCATATACAATAATAGACTACTAGTAACTAAATAATTTCATTCAAAAAAAATGGAGGTTGGAAGAATTCCCTGGAAATAGAAATATGAAAACTTGACTTACATAAAAACAACAACATACTAGCTCCATCCAAGCAAAAATAAGCAATAGCAACATATATGGGAAACAAATTTTGGGGACAATTATCCTCCCAACCTCCCCCTTTTTCATATACTGAGAGTCCCCAATCCCTCAACAACTATTGCTACACAAGCTATATTCAATCTCTCCCCTTAAGACTACAATCCTTGAGGCTCATGAATCCATCCAAACAATAATTTCCTCCAAGACAAAAAAAAAATGAAGAAGAACTCCCCAAAAATGGAACCCCTCCAATGATCCTCCATCCTTCATATATCCCCTAATTTTGTCACAAAATTAATAATAAATTGTTATTTTATCTCATGAACATAACCACTTGTTCTCATGCAAATTTATTTTCATATTCTTTTTAAGCATCTTTTTCTGTGCACTTTATATATATATGACACACACACACAAGTAAATTGTATTAATACTATTATTAATTGTATTATTAGCAATTGTTACTTTTGTAATGCATTATTTGATATGGACAATTATAACATTGTTAGCTTACATCACTAGTTTTCCACTCTTTGGGTGTACTTCATCACTAGTCTCAATTGCCTATAATAAAGATGTGGCTTTACTTCAGGACGAAGACAAAAATTTGTAAAGTAGGATGGAAAAATAGGGTGGGGGGGAATGATTCAAGTAGAAAGGCCAAGCGTCAAAAAGGTGGAAGGCCAAGAACCAAGTAAGTACAAGGTCAAGAGTCATAAGAAAAAATTATAAAAGTAACTTTTTCACAATTGAAAAAGGTTCTCATTCGGCATTGTAAGTTATTTTTATATGTTGAATTGAGACACTATTAGCATGTGTTCTTATACTTTTGAAATTTGTGAATGGTTGTGGACTATTAGTAGTTTTATTGAAACTTGTGGGGATAGATGTTCTGATCTATAAACTATTCTCATGCTTACAATATCTATGATCACTTATCTTATGCATTGTTAGAAACTTGTGATGCATGTATTCTCTTGGAAATTTGTAGGTTATCCTCAATCCTCAACTTTTCCCTAGGGTTTATGTTGAAAGTAGTTTGTAGATTATTTTCCTTTCTCTTTGTACTTCTCCCTTTGCTTTATGTCAATCATTTCAAAAAGTACTCCTAGCTAGGACTATTTAGAGTTACATTGGTTTTTATAATAGTTACATATTTCATTTGTGTACCTAGTTGCATTTTATTTAAATCATAGAACTAATATTACAAGGCATGCCATAATTCGAGGGTTTCCACTTTTAATGAAGGAAATTTTAATTGGGCCCTTCATGTGGGTGAACCAATGAAGTTGATGAGGGGCATTTTCTCACATCAACATTTGGTGCTAGAAGGAGGGAACTGCCCTTGTATGGTTGATAACCTAAGTAATTTTCATGGATTTTTTGGTAATGGGAATAATTGAAACTCATTTCCCAACTAACAAGTAAATGAAGAGGACTTGCAAGAATGAGTGCATACACCAAATCCACAACTAGATTTCCAAGATATTGAGGAAACTTTTGATAAAAAAAATACCTTTACATATTGAGGTTGAATTGCAATCTGATTTTTCTCCTCCATTGGAAATTTAAGATGATTTTTCTATATTGACCTAAGAGTATCAAACTTTTCGTCATCTTACTCATAGTTACGCTCGCCAAATTGATTCCTTGTTGGTTGTGTACAAGTTAGCTAATTATATAAGGGGTCAAAGAATCATAAATCAAATCAAAGAAGAATGTCACATAGTGAGACTTGTAGTTTTTATCTCTCATTTCATTGAAAAAATAATTGAACCCTTTAATCAAATCCCCCCTACCTCTACTCTTACATCTGAAAATACCCAAGAATTAGATTTGGAATTTGAACATAAAAAATTATTTCTGCATAATTCACCATAGGAAATACGGTTACAAATACACAGAATTAGCTTGCTTGCTTGGTTTTGGATACACTGAATATACTAGGTCATGGCTATGATATATGTTGAATAGTGTTTTCATTGATGTCGAAGTCATTCATTGGTGATCAAAATGAAGAAGCATATGGGTTTACTTGAAGGAGTCTCCAAAGTGGTCCCCTTATGGTGTAGCTTTAAGAATGGCCCTCACGAGAAGACACTTTGAAGAATCCCACAAGAAGCCTTGGAGGTGTGGTCAAGAAGCCCCTACAGTCAAGTGAAGAATCCTACAGATGTCCAAGATCAAGATTGCAAGATGGAGATTGTTGAAAGTATTATCTGTGGTCAATTTGGATACCCTATATTTGAGGGAATTTTTACCCTACATAAATAACTCAAATGGAAGCACAAGTTACATGCTTGGAAATGTTATTATGAGACCTTTCCAATGGTACATGGAAGTACCTCTAACTACCTAGGAATGAGGATATATGATTTTTTCTATCCAACAACCCAGCCAAAAAATTGAAGTCAACTCAGCTAATTTTTGGGGACATGTTGGCAGCCAATTCACTTTTTCTATGATCCTATAAGCTGCCTACACCTATGTCTTGCAAACATCAAGTTTTTCTTCGCATTTCTAAAAATAGACGACATTTTCATCTCTTGCGACATTTACACACTTGTTTTCGTTTTGTTTTCACGACTATAAGCGTGAAAACTTCTCCTTTCGAAGTCACATTTCGATCATTATCTGAACTGTGAATATTTCTTTTGTCATTATGCCTATTGCGCTTACCTTTTATTGATCACTATATGACTGGCAAGGGTCTCTAATTGGTTCTCATACTTCGATTGATTGTATGACTTGGTCTTATTGAGTTTGCAAGGTATTTAGCATTTGGATCTAAACTTTATATGACTTGCCTAATCATTTGAAAATGCATAGGGGTTATGATTAAATTTTTTATATATGTGTGATAAAATCCTTATGTTAATATTTTCATAACTTATTGTCTTGTCAACTATATGAATACCATTTGGCACCTTGGTTAAACTTTTGATTATATACATTGGCGCATATTTGATTTTGGGTTTTGATTTATATGTCGAAATTTTAAACATTATGGTATAACACTTGCACGCATTGGTATACACATTGCATTTTATTGGTTGTACACATGAATTAATGGTTGAACTATTATTATGGAGTGAATAGCTATGAAAATTGGTGGTTGTACTTGGGTAATGAATATTTTGCATGGCAGACTCCACCACCTTCGCATGCTCGCATTAATGCTTACCCCTTTTGCTCGTTCGTTGCTGTTAGCTCGGGTAGCTCTGTTCCTGTGTGTTGGTGATACAAACCCTTCCCCTACCATGTGTTCGGCTCCATGGCACTAGTCGTGCGAGTTGAACCCAATGGCAGTCAAGCCCTATTGATGTTTGACAATTCCCACCAAGATTTGGAAGACAATGGATGGCTTACCTTCGTGAAACATTTTGAGGGTTTTAACCTTTGTGTAGCACGACAATTTGCCATGAACTTCGATGGCTGTCGAGCCAATGTGGGTGACATATAGTTAGAGATTGATGAACAGTTTATCAACTCAGCTACGGGGTTACCTCCTTCGGGACAACGCTGGTTTAAGAATTGCAAGGTCGAAGAAGTGTCGTGGACATTGTTGTTTCAATCACGCAAAGTCACCTCTTGTGACAGAGGTATGCCCGTAATTATGCTCAAACCACGATGGCACAACTTTTTAATGATAATCAAGAAGTTTGTGACCTGTGAAGGTTGATACGAGCTTGTGTTCCTCTACCACCTGTGTCTATTGATGATTTTTATAGGGTATCCTCTAAATGTGCCATTCTATTTTCATCGGAGCCTTTATAAGATGTCCAAAAAGTTTAAGAGGCACAAGGATGATAATAGCCTGTTCCACCATGGGCTTATTAAGCTCATCGTTTTTTATCATTTGAATTTTCTTGGTGATAGTTGGAAGGATTTCATTGCCCGTAATGGCTTTGAAGACACCGACCCTGTACAGGTTGATAAACCTGTGGTAATTGAAACGAAACCCGAACCGCCTGTACCCTTACATCTCTTACTGCCTAAACCCTCGGCCAGCCCTCCTGTTGACCTACCCGACACTGTAACTAAGAGTGTAGAGGCCATTACAAAGCCTATGAGAAAAAATCCCAAGGTAAACATTGTTGCAAATTCCAAAGGGAAAAGGAATGCCCGGCTTATTTCGAGAATGGCCAGAAACAAGCCGAAACCCTCTGCCGAGTCTAACCCTATAGTTCTGAGCGAGGATTCTGATTCTGATATTGAGCGTTTTCTCACTAGCAAGTATCCCTGCTCGCAAGGTTTGTGTGCCGAGCCCCCTTATGATTTTGTATCAAACCTACACCCCTGCCTAAAGGACGACCCTAACTACCCGGGTATTAAGTTGCCTCGTGAAACCCTCGGTCATTTTCACAAACCCTTGCTTGCTCTGTCTAAACCCACACAGTCACCCTGTGACCAATATAATTCATGGTTAGAACGATATTTTATTTATGTTCCTATACTCTAGTCAAAGATTCAATCACTAGAAGACCAGATTGCAGTGCTAACCAGTCAAAAAGACAAGCTACAAACAACAGATAAAAAGGAAAAAACAACCGGCTCCATTCTGTTCAAAAACATGGAATCAACCACGACTGTTGTAAATTCCAAGCTAGCATAATCAAGCAACCTCGTCGCTACACAGGTATGGTTTTGACATCGTTTTGTTTTGTAAATAATCTAGGTTGATATAATGATTTGAATTCATTTTTTATAGCTCTGTTTACATCTTGAATGGCTCTGTTATAATCGTGTGCATTCTATATATAGCTTTGCTTTGAATAAAATGAAATTTCGTTTGATATATGGTTTGATCATCCCCAGTTTAGACACCGATAGATTCTCATTTTGATTTGATTAGTTTTCGTTTGATTGGATTTGAGCGCGTGTCTGATTGAGTTAACAAAATGGATGTTGTGCTTTCAATTGAATTGGTTTGGTATCTACTCTGAACTGTAAGTTGTCATGATTATGATCATATAGGATTTGATCTCGTTATGGTTCAGATGCTATTATTGGTAAACTATTTCAAAAATTATGGTTGTTATGATATGCTCTATCATGTGATTTTCAAAAATCGTGAATATTGCTCTGCTCGGTTTTAATTTGGGAAATAAAGACTCTGTTTTTATAAAAATGATATGCTCATATAAGCCGATGCTAGTAATATTCATTCCCGAATCGTGGGACAGTTTCGATTCACGATGATTATGTTGAAACTCCTTGTTGTTTGATTCGGTTAAATTGAATTCAGTTAATTCGATTACTCTCATGATTTGGATTCACATCGTGAAGTGCTGCTCTGTCTGTTTTTAACTTGCAAACGAATTGGTCAATATTTGTTTTCTCTATCAAGTCCGGTAATAATGCGTTTTAAACAAATAATTTTGATCAAAGGAAGTCGATATTGTTTGCCCAGTTTACTAAAAACAAACGATCATATAATTCTTGTGAACCCTGTTGCCAACTGAGTGATTTCATCACGNTAATTCAATTTACATCTAAGGATATCCTATGAAAGGAGTAACGACATTTCATTTAAGAGATTTACAACATGTGTTATATCCTGTGGACCTTAAGAATTATACAATATATTGTATCACATTATATTACATTGTTGAAACCTATTCCAACAACCACGGTTCTAAATGAAACTAAAATTGACGAGGATTCAATATTCTCATACACACTTAGTCTTCTTTGATGTGAGCTTGCTTCAACTACTACATAAAATTCCATTGTCTATTCAACGCAGTCTGCCTTGGTTGAGTCTAGGAGGAATATGATCCAGGTGGATATTGGTGGCCACCCACGTATTCCAAATGGCTCAAAACAATTTTCTAGCAACTTACTATTTTTAGCAGTTTTTCAGTTCCTAAACTTATGGAGCCATTTTGAGGGCCTAAATGAAGGTTTTTCAGGATCAAGCACATCGATGATAGCCAAAGGCTTTCATTGAGCCCCCAAAATGAATATCCTCAATGATACCTTTCCAACAAACTATCGTGCGCCCCAAACATAGATCGTATGCCAAACTTACGCCCCCAGGAAGTTGATACACCAAACTACCCAAAACAGGGTCCACAAAACTGTTGGCTTTTCATCTTTTGGAGTTAGGGTTTTGGATTTTATTTATGATAAAAATGCATTTGGAGCCTCATTGTAAAATAATATTCTTGCGAATGCGAGTAACCATCACATATCTTCTCAGAGATAAGATGCCACCATTCTAGCAAGTCTTTCACTTTGTATTTCTACAATTTTGTATATTTTGTTCATTAATAGAAATTGTGTATTACTGTATATCTATGCCTCTTGTTATATATCCTATATATACCTATTATGTTATTGTCTCTCTTGCAATATCTTTGTATATTTATATGTTATATCTCCGCTCGCATTTCGTTCAGCTCATAAATCTAGTTCAGTGATATCAGAGCAGGTTGTTCTTGATCATTTTTTCAGTGCATGTCCCCGACGAGGTTCGAGTATAGAAAGTTGGGTCTAAAATTTGTCTCTCTTGGGGACAATCACTCTCGCACACCCAAGAAACCCTCCATGGAAGAAGAAAATAAAAACAAAAAAGAAGGTGATTATATTAATCAGCTGCTTAAAAGCAAGCTCTCATGTGACAGAGGGATGAAATGATGGAGAATTTTACCCACATCCTTCAACACTTGCAGATAACAAAAAATGCATCTTCATCAAGTGACCACTTTGGAGGCACCTCACCTTTCAAGGTACAATTTAATTTTGATATTCCCGTACTTGAAGGACAGATAGATGCAAATGCCCTAGAAAAATGGTTAAACCTGCTAGAAAGCTACTTCTATGTTCACAATTTTTCTGACAGGGAAAAGATCAACTTCACACTCCTTAAATCTCTCCCCCATTTCAAACATTGGTGGGAAACTTACTAGGACAAAAGTTCCATAGAGGATTATGGAATATATGGGGTCAATCCCACTTGGGATGTTTTTTTGGATGCGGTTAAGGAACAATATTACTCTATTGGAAACTATGATGACCAGTACATGAGATGGACCACACTGCAGCAAGAGAGGGGCCAAGCAGTGTCGTATTTCACCAATACCTTCCATACCTTGCCCACCAAGATGGGTATCAAAGACTCTGAGTGACATTTGGTTATGAAATACCTTGGGGCTCTACACAGATACATCCAAACTGAAATGGATTTTTTGGACATCTCATCACTGGGTGTTGCTTATTGATATGTTGTTAAAATCGAGCAGAAATTTAAGCACCAGAAAAAATGGAAGTTTGGGTCTACAAATACGCAACAACCAAATTATGATAAAGATGGCCCTAACAAAAATCCTCCCAAAAACTAGTCGAAGCCACAAGAAAATAAGGGTCACGGAAAGACGAAGAAATACACTGGAAAGTGGTGCAATTTCCAAAAATCCCTTGTCACAACACTGATGAATGTCACTCAAAACAGTCATTTGTGGCTGAGATCAAAGACAAGGATTCGAACCCTAATTCAAATTCTGATTCAGAAAATAATGGGAGAAGACAGATCATCGACGCAAACACCACTACTATTGTTGCGACCACAACAATTCAACCAAAACAACCAGTAGATCTTGAAGAGGGGAGTTCCACTTCCATTCAAAAATGTGGGTGAAGGGGACCCTGTTGCATTTCATTGTTGATAACAGAATCCAGAAGAACCTCATCTCAGTAGAGGTCATCAAACAGTTGGGATTGTCGACAACACCACATGCACAGCCATACAACATCGAGTGGCTTTTCCAGGGAAGAGATCTCTGTGTAAGCCAATATTTTCTATTTTAATACGACATCCAACCCTTCAAGGATGAGTTATTATGTGATTTTTCCCCACTAGATGTCTATGATGTTCTTTTGGGCCAACCATATATGTGGAAGCACCATGTTATTTATGAGTCTCATCCCCATAGTGTCATAGTTACTCTGGGGGGTCATCTCTATAGGATACCATAGGTAGTTCCAACTATTGTCCCACCTAAACAGTGTCGCAAGGTAGTATATCATACTACAAAATTCAACTTCTTCGCAATCTATTCAAAAGGTGAACAAAAGAACACTGCAACCACTACAGCCTCAGTCTAAGCTCCTTCTATCTAGCAAAAGTAGGTTGATAATATTGAAGAAAAGTGCAATGATATCTTCCACACACAGTCATATCATGTAGCCAAACTAGTTCAAAAGGTCCAAACCTTCCATCCACAGTTATGTGACAACCTTCAACAAGCTAAGCAGTGCAACCTCTCCATCAAGGAAAGTAGCTCATCAAGATGTAGATTCAAAAAACATTTTTCCCTCTCCTCTGGGCACTCAACACAATGGATACCATTTCTTCTTAATGATGGAGGATTGATCCAGGTGGATATTGATGGTCACCCACCTATTCCAACTAGCTCAAAACAATTTTCTGGCAACTTGTTATTTTTCGAAGTTTTTCCGGTTCCTAAAATTTTGGGGGCACTTTGAGGGCCTAAATGGTAGTCAAAGGATTTTATTGAGCCCCCAAAATGAATCTCCTCGACGATACCTTTCCAATGAGCTATCATGTTACCCAAATGAAGATCGTATGCCAAAGTTATGCCCCTAGGAAGTTGATACACCAAACTACCCAAAACGGGGTCCACAAAATTATTGGCTTTTCATCTTCTAGGGTTAGGGTTTTAGATTTTATTTATGATAAAAATGACTTTGGAGCCTCATTGTAAAATCATCTTCTTGCGAATGCGAGTATCCATCACATCTCTTCTCATAGATAATCTGCCACCATTCTAGCAAGTCTTTCACTTTGTATTTCTACAGTTTTGTACATTTCGCTCATTAATAGAAATTGTGTATTACTATATATTTGTGCCTCTTGTTATATATCCAATATATATTTGTTATTTTATTGGCTCTCTTTCAATTTATTTTTATATTTGTGTTATATCTCTGCTCTCATTTTGTTCCGCTCATAAATCCGGATCAAAAGAGGGTCAATCCAAAGGGTTCATATCTCATCCATGACATTTCCAGGATTTCCCAAATGAAGAACTTTGGTAAATCCTCCCATACAGAAGTCAAGATTTCTATAGAGATTCTTATAATATCTACTTTTGACTCTCATAGTATCTCTTATCATATATCACATACTCACAAAAATAAGTGTTGTTTGTGAAAAGGATGAATTACAAGACACATATCCTATTATCAAAATACCCTAATATTGTTTCACACACCTCTAATTACAACAAACTCATCTTACCTTAGATGGAAACCCATAGTCAAGTGAAAATTCACATTTATTACATTGGGAGGTATGCTATACAACCCATAATGAGGGACATGTGTAATTACATGTTTTGATACTAGATGTAATGCCTACCAAGTAATTACATATAGCAATTAAGAATATATAAAGGTTACAACACTAAAAAAACTATAATAGAATCCATATACAATAATAGACTACTAGTAACTAAATAATTTCATTCAAAAAAAATGGAGGTTGGAAGAATTCCCTGGAAATAGAAATATGAAAACTTGACTTACATAAAAACAACAACATACTAGCTCCATCCAAGCAAAAATAAGCAATAGCAACATATATGGGAAACAAATTTTGGGGACAATTATCCTCCCAACCTCCCCCTTTTTCATATACTGAGAGTCCCCAATCCCTCAACAACTATTGCTACACAAGCTATATTCAATCTCTCCCCTTAAGACTACAATCCTTGAGGCTCATGAATCCATCCAAACAATAATTTCCTCCAAGACAAAAAAAAAATGAAGAAGAACTCCCCAAAAATGGAACCCCTCCAATGATCCTCCATCCTTCATATATCCCCTAATTTTGTCACAAAATTAATAATAAATTGTTATTTTATCTCATGAACATAACCACTTGTTCTCATGCAAATTTATTTTCATATTCTTTTTAAGCATCTTTTTCTGTGCACTTTATATATATATGACACACACACACAAGTAAATTGTATTAATACTATTATTAATTGTATTATTAGCAATTGTTACTTTTGTAATGCATTATTTGATATGGACAATTATAACATTGTTAGCTTACATCACTAGTTTTCCACTCTTTGGGTGTACTTCATCACTAGTCTCAATTGCCTATAATAAAGATGTGGCTTTACTTCAGGACGAAGACAAAAATTTGTAAAGTAGGATGGAAAAATAGGGTGGGGGGGAATGATTCAAGTAGAAAGGCCAAGCGTCAAAAAGGTGGAAGGCCAAGAACCAAGTAAGTACAAGGTCAAGAGTCATAAGAAAAAATTATAAAAGTAACTTTTTCACAATTGAAAAAGGTTCTCATTCGGCATTGTAAGTTATTTTTATATGTTGAATTGAGACACTATTAGCATGTGTTCTTATACTTTTGAAATTTGTGAATGGTTGTGGACTATTAGTAGTTTTATTGAAACTTGTGGGGATAGATGTTCTGATCTATAAACTATTCTCATGCTTACAATATCTATGATCACTTATCTTATGCATTGTTAGAAACTTGTGATGCATGTATTCTCTTGGAAATTTGTAGGTTATCCTCAATCCTCAACTTTTCCCTAGGGTTTATGTTGAAAGTAGTTTGTAGATTATTTTCCTTTCTCTTTGTACTTCTCCCTTTGCTTTATGTCAATCATTTCAAAAAGTACTCCTAGCTAGGACTATTTAGAGTTACATTGGTTTTTATAATAGTTACATATTTCATTTGTGTACCTAGTTGCATTTTATTTAAATCATAGAACTAATATTACAAGGCATGCCATAATTCGAGGGTTTCCACTTTTAATGAAGGAAATTTTAATTGGGCCCTTCATGTGGGTGAACCAATGAAGTTGATGAGGGGCATTTTCTCACATCAACATTTGGTGCTAGAAGGAGGGAACTGCCCTTGTATGGTTGATAACCTAAGTAATTTTCATGGATTTTTTGGTAATGGGAATAATTGAAACTCATTTCCCAACTAACAAGTAAATGAAGAGGACTTGCAAGAATGAGTGCATACACCAAATCCACAACTAGATTTCCAAGATATTGAGGAAACTTTTGATAAAAAAAATACCTTTACATATTGAGGTTGAATTGCAATCTGATTTTTCTCCTCCATTGGAAATTTAAGATGATTTTTCTATATTGACCTAAGAGTATCAAACTTTTCGTCATCTTACTCATAGTTACGCTCGCCAAATTGATTCCTTGTTGGTTGTGTACAAGTTAGCTAATTATATAAGGGGTCAAAGAATCATAAATCAAATCAAAGAAGAATGTCACATAGTGAGACTTGTAGTTTTTATCTCTCATTTCATTGAAAAAATAATTGAACCCTTTAATCAAATCCCCCCTACCTCTACTCTTACATCTGAAAATACCCAAGAATTAGATTTGGAATTTGAACATAAAAAATTATTTCTGCATAATTCACCATAGGAAATACGGTTACAAATACACAGAATTAGCTTGCTTGCTTGGTTTTGGATACACTGAATATACTAGGTCATGGCTATGATATATGTTGAATAGTGTTTTCATTGATGTCGAAGTCATTCATTGGTGATCAAAATGAAGAAGCATATGGGTTTACTTGAAGGAGTCTCCAAAGTGGTCCCCTTATGGTGTAGCTTTAAGAATGGCCCTCACGAGAAGACACTTTGAAGAATCCCACAAGAAGCCTTGGAGGTGTGG
This sequence comes from Picea glauca, assembly GCA_000966675.3. Taxonomy (NCBI): domain Eukaryota; kingdom Viridiplantae; phylum Streptophyta; class Pinopsida; order Pinales; family Pinaceae; genus Picea; species Picea glauca. Next base: position 54,675 of record JZKD02S1763710.1, read on the forward strand.
TCAAGAAGCCCCTACAGTCAAGTGAAGAATCCTACAGATGTCCAAGATCAAGATTGCAAGATGGAGATTGTTGAAAGTATTATCTGTGGTCAATTTGGATACCCTATATTTGAGGGAATTTTTACCCTACATAAATAACTCAAATGGAAGCACAAGTTACATGCTTGGAAATGTTATTATGAGACCTTTCCAATGGTACATGGAAGTACCTCTAACTACCTAGGAATGAGGATATATGATTTTTTCTATCCAACAACCCAGCCAAAAAATTGAAGTCAACTCAGCTAATTTTTGGGGACATGTTGGCAGCCAATTCACTTTTTCTATGATCCTATAAGCTGCCTACACCTATGTCTTGCAAACATCAAGTTTTTCTTCGCATTTCTAAAAATAGACGACATTTTCATCTCTTGCGACATTTACACACTTGTTTTCGTTTTGTTTTCACGACTATAAGCGTGAAAACTTCTCCTTTCGAAGTCACATTTCGATCATTATCTGAACTGTGAATATTTCTTTTGTCATTATGCCTATTGCGCTTACCTTTTATTGATCACTATATGACTGGAAAGGGTCTCTAATCGGTTCTCATACTTCGATTGATTGTATAACTTGGTCTTATTGAGTTTGCAAGGTATTTAGCATTTGGATCTGAACTTTATATGACTTGCCTAATCATTTGAAAATGCATAGGGGTTATGATTAAATTTTTTATATATGTGTGATAAAATCCTTATGTTAATATTTTCATAACTTATTGGCTTGTCAACTATATGAATATCGTTTGGCACCTTGGTTAAACTTTTGATTATATACATTGGCGCATATTTGATTTTGGGTTTTGATTTATATGTCGGAATTTTAAACATTATGGTATAACACTTGCACGCATTGGTATACACATTGCATTTTATTGGTTGTACACATGAATTAATGGTTGAACTATTATTATGGAGTGAATATCTATGAAAATTGGTGGTTGTACTTGGGTAATGAATATTTTTCATGGCATACTCCACCACCTTCGCATGCTCGCATTAATGCTTACCCCTTTTGCTCATTCGCTGCTGTTAGCTCGGGTAGCTCTATTCCTGTGTGTTGGTGATACAAACCCTTCCCCTACCATCTGTTCGGCTCCATGGAACTATTCGTGCGAGTTGAACCCAATGGTAGTCAATCCCTGTTGATGTTTGACAATTCCCACCAAGATTTGGAAGACAATGGATGGCTTACCTTCGTGAAACATTTTGAGGGTTTTAACCTTTGTGTAGCACGACAATTTGCCATGACCTTCGATGGCTATCGAGCCAATGTGGGCAACATACAGTTAGAGATTGATGAACAGTTTATCAGCTCAGCTACGGGGTTACCTCCTTCGGGACAACGCTGGTTTAAGAATTGCAAGGTCGAAGAAGTGTCGTGGACATTGTTGTTTCAATCACGCAAAGTCACCTCTTGTGACAGAGGTATGCCCGTAATTATGCTCAAACCACGATGGCACAACTTTTTAATGATAATCAAGAAGTTTGTGACCTGTGAAGGTTGATACGAGCTTGTGTTCCTCTACCACCTGTGTCTATTGATGATTTTTATAGGGTATCCTCTAAATGTGCCATTCTATTTTCATCGGAGCCTTTATAAGATGTCCAAAAAGTTTAAGAGGCACAAGGATGATAATAGCCTGTTCCACCATGGGCTTATTAAGCTCATCGTTTTTTATCATTTGAATTTTCTTGGTGATAGTTGGAAGGATTTCATTGCCCGTAATGGCTTTGAAGACACCGACCCTGTACAGGTTGATAAACCTGTGGTAATTGAAACGAAACCCGAACCGCCTGTACCCTTACATCTCTTACTGCCTAAACCCTCGGCCAGCCCTCCTGTTGACCTACCCGACACTGTAACTAAGAGTGTAGAGGCCATTACAAAGCCTATGAGAAAAAATCCCAAGGTAAACATTGTTGCAAATTCCAAAGGGAAAAGGAATGCCCGGCTTATTTCGAGAATGGCCAGAAACAAGCCGAAACCCTCTGCCGAGTCTAACCCTATAGTTCTGAGCGAGGATTCTGATTCTGATATTGAGCGTTTTCTCACTAGCAAGTATCCCTGCTCGCAAGGTTTGTGTGCCGAGCCCCCTTATGATTTTGTATCAAACCTACACCCCTGCCTAAAGGACGACCCTAACTACCCGGGTATTAAGTTGCCTCGTGAAACCCTCGGTCATTTTCACAAACCCTTGCTTGCTCTGTCTAAACCCACACAGTCACCCTGTGACCAATATAATTCATGGTTAGAACGATATTTTATTTATGTTCCTATACTCTAGTCAAAGATTCAATCACTAGAAGACCAGATTGCAGTGCTAACCAGTCAAAAAGACAAGCTACAAACAACAGATAAAAAGGAAAAAACAACCGGCTCCATTCTGTTCAAAAACATGGAATCAACCACGACTGTTGTAAATTCCAAGCTAGCATAATCAAGCAACCTCGTCGCTACACAGGTATGGTTTTGACATCGTTTTGTTTTGTAAATAATCTAGGTTGATATAATGATTTGAATTCATTTTTTATAGCTCTGTTTACATCTTGAATGGCTCTGTTATAATCGTGTGCATTCTATATATAGCTTTGCTTTGAATAAAATGAAATTTCGTTTGATATATGGTTTGATCATCCCCAGTTTAGACACCGATAGATTCTCATTTTGATTTGATTAGTTTTCGTTTGATTGGATTTGAGCGCGTGTCTGATTGAGTTAACAAAATGGATGTTGTGCTTTCAATTGAATTGGTTTGGTATCTACTCTGAACTGTAAGTTGTCATGATTATGATCATATAGGATTTGATCTCGTTATGGTTCAGATGCTATTATTGGTAAACTATTTCAAAAATTATGGTTGTTATGATATGCTCTATCATGTGATTTTCAAAAATCGTGAATATTGCTCTGCTCGGTTTTAATTTGGGAAATAAAGACTCTGTTTTTATAAAAATGATATGCTCATATAAGCCGATGCTAGTAATATTCATTCCCGAATCGTGGGACAGTTTCGATTCACGATGATTATGTTGAAACTCCTTGTTGTTTGATTCGGTTAAATTGAATTCAGTTAATTCGATTACTCTCATGATTTGGATTCACATCGTGAAGTGCTGCTCTGTCTGTTTTTAACTTGCAAACGAATTGGTCAATATTTGTTTTCTCTATCAAGTCCGGTAATAATGCGTTTTAAACAAATAATTTTGATCAAAGGAAGTCGATATTGTTTGCCCAGTTTACTAAAAACAAACGATCATATAATTCTTGTGAACCCTGTTGCCAACTGAGTGATTTCATCACGATTTCGTTTATAGACAGTTACGTACCAGTGTTGATTTAATTCGTTTATGATATGAATCTTTTTTCTATATCGTTACAGCTATGATGATTGGAAAATGATTTTTTCAGATTGGATCATATCTCTTGTTTAACAATCACATACGATATGTTTGATTATCGGTTTCAATTGGATATGAAACAATATTATTATTGTTCGATTATGACTCTGTGGACCCGATTTTGTGGTAACAAAAGAACAGAGTATTCCTATCTCTATGTTCGGTTGAATCATTTTTTATCCTGTTTAATTTTGAATAATAAAACCATTTCAATATCAATGATTCATTTTCAAATGGTTATTGGAAGATAATTCGATTTAATTTTTTTAAAAGATTTTGAATCGATTCTGATGTTGATTCTGTATCTCATTTAGACTAGCTACAGAATCACATGATTCTGTAGCTAGTCCATAGAATTTATTTTTTATCATTTTATTAATAAAAGAGTCTTCTAACTCATCTATTTTGGACCCTTTTCAGGTGAATTCGAATTGCATGGGATTTGATGGACAATTTAGAGGATATTTGGATGTTTTAGTTTTATCTTAGTTTTCTAGTTTAGTTGAACTTGGGAATATCTTCCCAGATTATGTAAATAGTTTGATAACTTCCACAGGGAGGTTTTACCCTGTGGAAAAACTTATAAATACTTATTATTTTTGTAATAAGGAGGATCCTCTCTTGTGGGAAAACAAGGATATGGATATTTAATAGAGACTGAGACAGAAATTGATGTTCTGCTACAGCTTTAGCTTTTCATAATATCAATCTTTTGTTTCATGTTTATGTTATCATTTTGCATTTGGTTAATGACTACTTTAGCTATCTTAGTCTTTTGCAA
>JZKD02S1763710.1:58905-84579 GCA_000966675.3 Picea glauca
ATGCCAAAGGGAAAAGGAATGCCCGGATTATTTCGAGAATGGACAGAAACAAGCCGAAACCCTCTGTCGAGTCTAACCCTATAGTTCTGAGCGAGGATTCTGATTCTGATATTGAGCGTTTTCTCACCAGCAAGTATCCCTGCTCGCAAGGTTTGTGTGCCGAGCCCCCTTATGATTTTGTATCAAACCTACCCCCCTACCTAAAGGACGACCCTAACTACCCGGGTATTAAGTTGCCTCGTGAAACCCTCGGTCATTTTCACAAACCCTCGCCTGCTCTATCTAAACCCACACAGTCACCCTATGACCAATATAATTCATGGTTAGAACGATATTTTATTGATGTTCCTATACTCTAGTCAAAGATTCAATCACTAGAAGACCAGATTGCAGTGCTAACCAGTCAAAAAGCCAAGCTACAAACAACAGATAAAAAGGAAAAAACAACCGGCTCCATTCTGTTCAAAAACGTGGAATCAGCCACGACTGTTGTAAATTCCAAGCTGGCATAATCAAGCAACCTCGTCGCTACACAGGTATGGTTTTGACATCATTTTGTTTTGTAAATAATCTAGGTTGATATAATGATTTGAATTCAGTTTTTATAGCTTTGTTTACATCTTGAATGGATCTGTTATAATCGTGTGCATTCTATATATAGCTTTGCTTTGAATAAAATGAAATTTCGTTTGATATATGGTTTGATCATCCCTAGTTTAGACACCGATAGATTCTCATTTTGATTTGATTAGTTTTCGTTTGATTGGATTTGAGCGCGTGTCTGATTGAGTTAACGAAATGGATGTTGTGCTTTCAATTGAATTGGTTTGGTATCTACTCTGAACTGTAAGTTGTCATATTACGATCATATAGGATTTGATCTCGTTATGGTTCAGATGCTATTATTGGTAAACTATTTCAAAAATTATGGTTGTTACGATATGCTCTATCATGTGATTTTCAAAAATCGTGAATATTGCTCTGCTCGGTTTTAATTTGGGAAATAAAGACTCTGTTTTTATAAAAACGATATGCTCATATAAGCCGATGCTAGTAATATTCATTCCCGAATCATGGGACAGTTTCGATTCACGATGATTATGTTGAAACTCCTTGCTGTTTGATTCGGTTAAATTGAATTCAGTTAATTCGATTACTCTCATGATTTGGATTCACATCGTGAAGTGCTGCTCTGTCTATTTTTAACTTGCAAATGAATAGGTCAATATTTGTTTTCTCTATCGAGTCCGGTAATAATGTGTTTTAAACAAATAATTTTGATCAAAGGAAGTCGATATTGTTTGCCCAGTTTACTAAAAACAAACGATCATATAATTCTTGTGAACCCTGTTGCCAACTGAGTGATTTCATCACGATTTCGTTTATAGACAGTTACGTACCAGTGTTGATTTAATTCGTTTATGATATGAATCTTTTTTCTATATCGTTACAGCTATGATGATTGGAAAATGATTTTTTCAGATTGGATCATATCTCTTGTTTAACAATCACATACGATATGTTTGATTATCGGTTTCAATTGGATATGAAACAATATTATTATTGTTCGATTATGACTCTGTGGACCCGATTTTGTGGTAACAAAAGAACAGAGTATTCCTATCTCTATGTTCGGTTGAATCATTTTTTATCCTGTTTAATTTTGAATAATAAAACCATTTCAATATCAATGATTCATTTTCAAATGGTTATTGGAAGATAATTCGATTTAATTTTTTTAAAAGATTTTGAATCGATTCTGATGTTGATTCTGTATCTCATTTAGACTAGCTACAGAATCACATGATTCTGTAGCTAGTCCATAGAATTTATTTTTTATCATTTTATTAATAAAAGAGTCTTCTAACTCATCTATTTTGGACCCTTTTCAGGTGAATTCGAATTGCATGGGATTTGATGGACAATTTAGAGGATATTTGGATGTTTTAGTTTTATCTTAGTTTTCTAGTTTAGTTGAACTTGGGAATATCTTCCCAGATTATGTAAATAGTTTGATAACTTCCACAGGGAGGTTTTACCCTGTGGAAAAACTTATAAATACTTATTATTTTTGTAATAAGGAGGATCCTCTCTTGTGGGAAAACAAGGATATGGATATTTAATAGAGACTGAGACAGAAATTGATGTTCTGCTACAGCTTTAGCTTTTCATAATATCAATCTTTTGTTTCATGTTTATGTTATCATTTTGCATTTGGTTAATGACTACTTTAGCTATCTTAGTCTTTTGCAAATGATATGAATTAATTAATACGATCCATATCTGATTTATTCTAGTATTTAAAAACATAACAATTACTTGATTCAGTTTATGAATGACAGATTTCTCTTCTTCATTTATTGAATTATTAAGTATAAGTTTTTTCATAACAGGTTTACCTAATTGCAGAGATTTATAAATCATATAATTTTTATGATTTTTTATGTCTTGTTTGTCCTATAAACAAACTTAAAGAGCATCACAACTATTGTTTAAGAGAAGCTTTTTGGATTATTCGGTGCGAGTTTCCTTCCTCCGATCTGCTGGTATAGTCATCATACACAGGACAAATCTGGAGCGTTTCCAGGTCTGTTTGTTGTTTATTTGTTCAGTATATTTGTTAGTATTTTAGTTAGATATATTTGTAGTTTAGTTTAATTAGCTTTCTGTTTTATTTCTTGTTCATAAAATTATAAAAATCAACAAAATATCTTTCTCTGTCTTAGGGCAGAAAGCAAATGAGTTTTCCAGGTTTTATTTAAATCTGTATTTCATAGATATTATATATTTTGTAAATAAGTTATATTTCAGTTAGTAGTTTGTATATATAGAAATAGTAGATTAGTTAGTTTGTTTAGTAGTTAGTTTGTTTAGTAGTTAGTTTTAATTAGATTAGTTTATTAGTTAGTTTTATTTAGTTTTAGTTAGTTTAGATTAGTTTTCTCTTTGGTTTTCTTAGGACCTTAGATCGGCTAACGGAGCCGCTAAACCCGTCAGGGTGGTTCATCCCAAATGGATTGGGTTATTAGACAACCCCGGACCGGTTCCACTCTCTCAGTTGACGGATGGTCGATTTCGCCCGTCAACAGGAAAGAATTACTATAAATACATGATAGAATTTCACTTTTTTAGAGAAACCAAACAAGAGATCAAGTATAAGGTGTACACAAGGTGTTTGGGATGTCTTCTGGTGTGAAATATAAGTCTAAGGGATTCTATTAAGGCCTTTCTTATTCTCAAGGTATGTTATAAGGTTGTGATGTTACCTTAAGGTTGTGATGTTGTCGTATGCTCTGCTATGAAGTTTTGATGTTTTCGTGATGTTGTCGTGAGATTGTTGGGGTTTATATGTGGACCTAGGATCTCTATGTGGACTAAGTTGCTAAGGCTCATATTTTGGAGATTTTGGCACATGATTTGAGGCATATCCTTGGAAATATTGGAATAGGTTTTAATTTGTTTTTTGGATTTTATATGTGGATCCATCTGGAACTAGGATCTCTATGTGGACCCAGTTTGATGATGATGATGTATCAATGATAGCGACAGAGACAGTGATATGGACAGTTACAGGTTGATTCTTTTATATACAGATTTGAGGGTGGAAGGAAGGGGACAGGAAAGGGGGTTGGAGCCTACTTCCAGTTGGAACTGGAGAATCTAGGGAGTTGTAGCTTCCTTCATGTTGGTACCTGTAAATCAGGGGGTCAGTGCCTCCTTCCAATTGGAGCTGGAGAATCTTGTAAGTTGTAGCTTCCTATCAATGTAATATTGTTATTATATAATACAATAATTATGTGGTTTTCTTCCATTTGGATTTCCACATAAATCTCTTGTGCACTGTGTATTTGTTCTTTTTCTCTTTATTGTATATTGGTATGAATTTATTTGATTGAAAAATTGAAGTTTTTAGAAGGTGTTAAATTATAATTGATATTGATTCACTCCCCCTCTTAGTCAACAATCAGTATCAGACTTAGTTACCTTCAGAATAGTCTAATCATTGGAAGGAAGATCGTGAGAAAACATGGAAGGCCACATTCCAAATGGGATTCCACCATTTGATGGAAACAATTATGCATACTAGAGCAACAAAATGAAAACTTACTTGACAACTTTAGGAGTGGATATCCGGTTCTCAGTTCTCAATGGCTATAAAGTTCCGTAAAATACTCCAATTGATCTAGATGAGAAGAAATTAATGAGTTGTAATTCAAAGGATATGCATGTTATCATAAGTGGATTGACACCAACTATTTCTATCAAGGTGATCGATTACACTACAACTAAATAGGTTTGGGATAAACTTCAAAATATTTATGAAGGTGAACCAAAAGTCAAGAAGGTCAAGCTTCAATGACATAGAGAACAATTTGAAAATATGAAAATGAATGAAAAAGAAGATATTGCAACCTATTTACTCAGAGTAGATGAATTTTTCAATTCCATCAAAGGATTAGGAGAAGAAGTCAAAGAATCCTTGGTTGTACAGAAAGTGTTGAGATCACTTCCTTGGAGATATGATTCCAAGGTCTCAGCCATTGAAGAAACTAGGGATTTGACCAAAATGACAATGGATAAACTACATGGGACCCTCACAACATATGAAATGAGAACATATACAGAAAATGGATAGCCAAACAGAGAAGCATCTTTTAAATCCATGAAGAAAATAAGAAACACAGAACACAAGGTATAAAAAATACTAGGCGATGAATCAGATGAAGAAGAATTAAATTTTGTAAGGAGGATCAAGAGGGGAACTGGAAAACACAAAGGTAAGTTACCTTTTAAATGATTCAATTGTGGTAGAATAGGAGACTATGCTAAGAAATATCCTTTTGAATAAAATAAAATCTTCCACAAGAAAACGAGTCTTTACTCCAAGAAGGATAGTGTTTCTTCAAATGAAAGTGATAGAGAAGAAAGGGAAGTAAGGGAAGTTCTCTTCATAGCTCAAGAAACACAGAAGGATGACCACAAAATTTTTGAAATTGATGGAATCAATTTTGAAGAAGAGTCTAATGCAGAGACAAAATAAATAATCATAGAATCTTCCTAGGGAAGCAAAGACATCACAAAAAGTGAACAGGAAGATGAAGAAAATATTGAAAAATTGAAGCATATTGAAGAAGAAAATATCAATCTCAGAAACAAAAATAGAGAGTTAAAAAATGAATTGAACTTTTTTGAAGAAGAAAATCATGAGCTTGAGAAGAGAATTGACAGCTTGAAGGAGCAGTTAGATAAATCCAAGAAGACTGAATATTATGAGAAATTAAAAGCAAAATTGGATCACATGATAAAAGAGTTGATGTTGAAAATGGAAAAGTTGAATTACTACAAGAAATTTGAAATAAGTACTAAAAATTTAGATAGAATTATTAGCAAACAAATATCACCTACCGATAAGACGGGACTTGGATATGACAACAGTTTGAAGAAAACATACATAGATAAAAAAGACAGAGAAGATGAAGCAAATTTTGGAAACTATGCAAATTCCTTAAGAAGTGGAGTCAGCAAGAAAAAGGGAGTTGAAGAACAACATTAAAATTAATCCTCCAGTTGGAACATAATATCAAAATGCAGAAGGGGTGAGACACCAAGAAGGTCATTTTCTACCACATATAAGAGTATTTTTCTTGGTCATTGTTATACTTGCAGAAACTTTGGACACAAAGAAATTCACTATAAAATCAATGAAAGAAACAATTATATGAGAAACATAAATGATTATGGATATCCAAAGCATAATCATGTAAATAGTAGATCTGGAAATGCTCATGAATTTTTTAACAGGAATTACAATCCATTTAATCCATTGATGGATCAGAACATTATATGATACAAATGCAATAATTTTGGTCACAAAGCATGAGATTGCAAAAATATGAAAGAATATGCTATTATCATAAAACGAACTACAATATGGGAAAGGAAAGAGAATCCAAAAAAGGAATATTTTCGATTAGCATTGCTTGCTTAAAGTAAAGAAGATGAATGGTACATAGACAGTGGATGCTCAAAACACATGATTGGGGACCAAAACAAATTCATCATCTTAAATAAATGAAAAAGTGGCAATGTTGCATTTGGAAATGACTCCTCTGTCAAAATACTTGGAAAAAGTGTAGTGAGCCTTGGAAGTGAAAATGTAAAAGAAACTAATGTCTTACTAGTTGAATATTTGAAGCATAATCTCCTTAGTGTCAGTAAAACATGTGATCGAGGATACAATATTAAGTTTGATTCTCGAAGATATTAAATCAGATAAGAAGACTCAGGAAGATTGGTTGCAACAGCAACAAGAAGACCAAATAACATATACATCCTAGACAAAGAGGAGAGAAAGAAGATTGAAGTCACACAAAAAAATATCCAAGGACTATAACAAGGAAGGAAATGATAAGAAGACAGAAAAGGAAGGTGAAATACTATTGAGCTCCATGAGTTCAGGGGGAGCAGCCCTAAAGAGTAAGGTTACCCTTTTTCATTGATGTCAAAAGGGGAGAGAACTATCAGGATCATGATGATAGGCAGAGTATGAGTGTTTCCATCAATGACAAAGGGGGAGATTGTTGAATGGTGTTGTCATCAATGTACAATTCATTAAATGGTGATAAACATGAAGAATCTTATGGGTTTACTTGAAGGAGTATCTAAAGTGGTCCCCTTATGGCATAGATTTAATCATGGACCTCATGGGAATACACTTTGAAGAATCCCACAAGAAGCTCTAGAGGTGTGTTCAAGAATCACCTATAGTCAATTGAAGAATCCTACAGATGTCCAAGGTCAACATTGCAAGATGGAGATTGTTGAAAGTATTATTTATAGCCAATTTGGTTACCGTATAATTGAGGGAATTTTAACCCTACATAAATAACTAAAATGGAAGAACAAGTTACATGGTTGTAAATTGTATTCTAAGACCTTTCCAATGGTATATGGAAGTCCCTATAACTACCTAGGAATGAGGAGATATGAATTTTTCCATCCAACAACCCAACCAAAAAATTGACGTCAGCTCAACTAATTTTTGGGGACAAAATTACTATAAATATAGGACACAATTTCACATATTTAGAGCAACCAATAAAGATATCAAGTCTTAGGTGCGAACAAGGTGTTTGGGGTGTATTTTGGTGTGCAAGAGAAGTCTAAGGGATTCTCTTAAGGTCTTTCTTATTCTCAAGGTATGTTATAAGTTTGTGATGATTTCATATGCTCTGCTATAAATTTGTGATGTTGTCGTGAGATTGTTGGGGTTTATATGTGGACCCATGTGGACCTAGTATCTCTATGTGTGCCTAGTTTACGAGGCTCATAGTTTGGAGATTTTGGCACATGATTTGAGATGCGTCCTTGGAGATCTTGGCACATGTTTTTATGTGGTTGTTGGGTTTTATATGTGGAACCACGCGAACCTAGGATCTCTATGTGGACCCAGTTTGATGATGATGATGTATCAATGATAGTGACAAAAACATTGACAGTGACAGTGACATATTTATTATTTTATATACATATTTGAGGGTGGAAGGAAGGGGCAAGGAAAGCGGGTTGGAGACTCCTTCCATCTGAAACTAGAGAATCTAGGGAGTTGTAGCTTCCTTCAAGTTGGTTCCTGTAAATCAGAGGGTTTGTGTCCCCTTCCAATTAGAGCTGGACAATATTAGAAGTTGTAGCTTCCTATTAATGTAATATTTTTATTATATAAGAAAATTATTTTGTGGTTTTCTTCCATTTGGATTTCCATGTAAATATATTTTTCACTGTGTGTTTGTTCATTTTCTTTTTATTGTATATTTGGATGCATTTATTTGATTGAAAAGTTGAAGTTTTTAAAAGATTCTAAATTATAATTGATNTTATTATAACTTAGTGGTTGGATATAACATGAGTTGTAACAATTTGAAACTATATTTATAGCTAGGTTTGGTGATGATTGAAATCTAACTACCCTATTTCTAAAACTATCAAGAATGAATATGGAGACGAAGGAAAGAATAAAACACTTTAATAATATATTCACCACTTCACTGAACAAGATTCCCATAGATTTGAAGCAAACCAAAGATATATTGATAGAGTTATATTCCATTGCTATCATACTATCAATTGACATGCTCATCATGAGAGAAGGAAAGCTACATTGGTAGCTAATTTTGAAGAGGCTCACAAAGTGGAAAATAAAATGGAGATTTTGAAGGAAAACCCAAATTTGGAAGAAAATAAGAGTCCTCTCACTAAAAATTCAAAGAAGTGTTTTTTATTGACAAAGACTCGATAATGGACATAGAAAAATTGCAACAATTTATTTATAAATTTTCAAATAATATCATGGATTTGAAGAAGAAAACATGAGAATGAATTTTAGGGAGCAAGACTCTCAAACCCATTCATAGAAAAACAATAGTTGCGTCTAAACCATAATGACATCTATAGTGAACACCCTTGTGAGAATAGATGATGTATCTATGGATAATTTCTACCTCATTTATTAGAATGCTCATTTAGACAAGACTTGTCTAGAGTTAATAAATGTTATCAATTACATTTCCAATGAAGGTGTACAACAAGAGGTTACAACTGAATAAGTTGATGAAGAAGAATCAATAATGGTGTTGTTGGACATGCTCCATAATTTCCAAGATGATAGAAAGGTTGAGTAATAAGAGGAATTAGTATAGGAAATTCACACTATACAAACTCCAAAAAGAGATTGTCCTCTTCGAAGTAATTAGAATTGCACATCTACTAATCATCATTCTCCCACAATGATGAAAAAACTACTAATACTCCTTCAACACCTTCAAAAAACACTTCGCTGATTTAATATTTGGAGAACAACATTTTTTACGACATGAATAAGATAAAGGCAAACATTTCCCTACACGACTTATTGAGTACTGACCAACAATGGGAATTGTTTCTTAAGACATTGAATGATCATGTGGTCACAAAGAAAAAACAATAGTAAATGTTACCATTGGGAAGAATTCTAAATCTCAATCCCTACCCTTTCTTTTGAATTTTGAAAAATTTAATTAGAATGTGCAAAATTGTTTGGTTTATTTAGCGACATCATCTAATATCATTCCATACTTTGCATGCAAAAGGTTGAATGCAAATATTTTTATATATTCCATGCACACCATGTATCTAAATAGGTCATAGGTAAAGGTAATGGGTGACTTAAAAGATATATTAATTGTTGGAACCTCGGGTTCTGATGCTTCATCACACCTCTACTGAAGACAATTGGTCGAGTAGTCAACTAAGAAACAGTCATTCGAGCGGTTGACTAATCACTGGAGATATTTGGTTGGGCAATCGACTAGCACTTGGAGATAGTCGGTCGATTGATAGACCAACCAAGAAATTGACTAGGTGTTGGAAAACTAGATGGTCTGTTCGAATAGGTAAGTCGACTAAACAATGAGATATAATGAATTTTCTAGAAACCATTACAATCATCGACTATTATTTGTGGATCAAATCTTCCCTATTTCAAGGAAAGAGGTTATATCATAAGACTATAAAAAAAGGACCCCATGGGAGATGTGTGAAAATAATGTATGAAATGTGTTCAATGATTCATTGTGATGTTTTGATCACAATGTAATGTTCTTAAGTGATGAAACGATGTCTTTAGACACCACCGACCTTCTTGGAGTATTATTCCTTCTCTTTATTTCTGCATATTCCATTTTGTTTTCCTTTCAGGGTTACTTCCAATCCCAACATGGTATCAAAGTGACTAGTTTTGACCTTGCATGTTGATCACAAATCTTGTTGAGTAAGATCTCATAGTGGTTGACTCTAAGATATTGATTTGTTGATTGTAACCCATTTAGATCATATTAGATATGAAATAGATCGAAGATGGCTTCCAAGATTGATCTTGTTATTTTTAATGGACTCAATTACACTATTTGGGCACCAAATATGGAGACTTTGCTGAAAATCAAGGGGCTCTGGCAGTATACTAAGGCCACTATTCTAGATTCAAAGGATGACCAAGTAAATTTTTTCATCTATGGAAAGAAATATGAGGTTGTTGGGTTCATTACAACCTACATTTTTTGGAAGATTCGCTTTCATACAAGTGGGATCCATTGTTCTCATGAATTCTACAAGAAGTTGAATTATTTGTTTGAAAACGTCTATGAGAGTCAAGTTATAAAGTTAGAGAAATAGTCGATCTCTCTTGATCCCCATTCCTTTGACAGGATTAAGGGCTATTTGGCTCATGTCAAAGAGTTGCAGTTGATACTAGGCGAATGTGGGAAGAACTTTTTGAAGAAAGATGGATAGCTCATTGAATTGGTCTTGATGAATCTGAGAACACCCTTTGACATGTTATGTTCCACTTTTGTATAAATTGGTAGGAACGCAGGGGAGATGGTAAGGAATATACCTTTGATACTTTTTGTGGCTTACTCATTAATGATCAATTCAAATTTCTTGATGAAAGGAAACTTGGTGGTAAGCATAAATCTCACTTGCTCAAGGGCAAGGGAAAGATGAATTATAAGGAAAGAGGATGCTCCAATGCTCTTGTACACAAATATGAATGTCTTTACCAGAATGTTAGATTGAATACTAATGAATCGATGTCCACCCGGAACAATCGAAAGAAGAAAACATGTCTCTATTGTGGAAAAACTAGACATGTGGAGAAAAACTACTGGAAGAAGGGCTCCAACTTAGAGGATAAGGTTACGAAGCTTGAAGGTGACATGTCAGCTTTGCATCGACTGACTGACAATTTTACCTTCCAAGCTAGAACCTCTCAAGCGTTTATTGCTCACACCTCAAAGAATAACTGGGTAGTCGATTTTGGGTTCACTCATCATATGGAAAAAGATGATTCTTTGTTCTCCTTCCTGGATAAAAAAAGTTGAGAAAAATATTTGTGTAGCTAATGATTTTTCCCTCAATATTGACATTCATGGTGATGTTCCTTGTCGACATTTTAGAATTTTTTATGTCTATCATGTTCCTAATTTGAGTGAAAATATATTGTTAGTTTCCTAACTGACATAGATCGGTAACATTGTTGAGTTTTGGTTGGATTAGTTCTTTGTTAAGGATTTGAAGAGAGATAGGTTGATTTTCGTCAAAGTGTTTCTCGACTCAAAGGATGGACTATATAAGTTTTATCACCTACCTCAACCAGATCCTGTATTGAATGCTCTCATTGCCTAGACCAATGAGTGGAGAACATTTTGGCATGAACAACTTGAACAACTGAATTTTTGAAGTCTAAATATGATGGTCACATAGAACATGGTTGTTGTCTTACCCAAAGTTCTTCTACCTGATGGATTATGTAGAGGATGTGTGTTGGGAAAAAACCATAGGGCACCCTTCGACTATGGAAAACAATGGGGGGCACAATACTCATTGGAGCTTGTTCACGGTGATCTATGTTAGATTAATAAGACTTTACTAGCAGGTGCAAAGTACATTTTTAACTTTATCAATGATCTCTCTAGATTCACTTGGATCTATTTCTTGAAGAATAATATTCATGTCTTTGAAAAATTGAGGGCATTGGATGAAAAGCAATGTGGTCAACCTATCGAGTGCTTGAGATCAGATAATGGAAGAGACTATGTGAATTGAATGTTTGAAGAATATGTTTCTCAATCAAGGATTGCTTGGTAGAGGTATGTTCCTCATACTCCTCAACATAATGACATTACATAAAGAAAGACTTGTACCTTTTCTCAAAATGGCTCGATGCATTTTGCAAGCCAAGGATATGTTGACTAGGTTTTGGGTTGAAGATGTTTATTGTGCCAAAAATACCTTGAATGGTATTCTGACTAGAGTTGTCAGTTATGTGACTCCAGTCAATATATGGTGTGAAAATAATCCCTCATTCGACCACCTCAAAATATTTGGATGTATTTATTGGGTCAATATTTCAAATGACTGCAGGAAGAAGTTAGATCCAAAGAGTCATGCTTGCATCATGATGGGATACTTCAAAGAATCTAAAACATATCGAATTTTTGACCCTATCAAATGAAAGATCATTATCAAGAGAAATGTATTTTTTGATGGGGAGTCTCCAAGCATTAATTTGTTGAATTATTCCTCTATTCTATTACAGAATGATCCTTTTGATATTACTACCGACAATGGATCACATGTTCCTTTTCTTCTAATTTTGATCGAGTAATCAAACTTTGTTCCTGAGTCAATCAAATAGTCAATATATGTTTCTGGGTCGACTAACCCTCAGTTCACTCCAACTAAAATTGTTACTTCTTTTGATAGACCTTCTCAATTGAATTTTATATGTGCATTGTCCCCTTGTCTCCCTTGATGGGATGACAATATGATTAAATTCATTGCACTTGATGTTGGCGATATATATTCAGGACGATAGACTCATAATCAGAAGTAGTTGGTGAGTGTTTTTTTGATGATTTGTGCTCTTTATACTTGAGATCATATCTCTTATGCAGATGCGCAAGGAAAACCTAAATGGGAGAAAGAAATGCAAGTTGAGATGAATTCTATTTTAAATAGTCACACTTGGGATTTAGTTCCTTGACCTCAAGGGAAGAATATTGTGAAATTCTGATGCTGGGATTTTTGTTCCATGCTTATATGTGTCCTTATTAACATTGGGGAGTTTAGACCCAGGTTTCATCCAGATTTTTCCAACAAAAATCCAAGAGCACCATCATATCAATCCTTCGCCAAGGCCAAGGAAGGTCTCACCCAATATGTAGAGAGGATCACAAATACCATAAGTTCTTGTGACATGGATGAAGGCTAAACACACGAAGATTCATTGAGATTTTCATCCATGCCACTCATATCTGACCAACTATTAGGACTAATAATTAAAAAAATACACAGACATATTCAACTCATACATGATAGACACATAATGGATAAAAACTATCGTATCTTTATTACTAGAGTCATTCCAACACAAAAAAGATATACATTGCGCAGAATAGATACATATGACACCCATAGAACTTCATATCTCCTTTATATGCATCCTCAGAATTACAACACACTGCGCAATGCACCTTTTCTCAAAACTCAGAGATATAACAAACACATAAATACATTCAAAAGAATTACAATATTATAATAGGCTTAGAGAGAGCTCAATATTAAGGAATCAATGTCTCTCTTCTCCAAAACATCTAGCTAGCATTATTTATGATATCACGTCTTCCTTTTATATCTTTCTTTTCTTGGGAGTGTTCTCTTTCTGTTCTACTCCACTCGCTTGACTGACAAAACTGCCTTGAACGCTTCTAGAACATGTCTACATTCCACGCAAACTTTAGGAATCAGGGTGATATTAAATTACCTACTAGCTCATCTCTTGTCAGCTCCACAATCCCTTGTGTTGCTAGCAATAATCATTCGAGAGGATTTCCTTATGATTATTTTCTTGATTTTGGCATGTGTCTTCTTGATTTATGTCGCATCAAAATTGGGACTGATGTGTGTTCAATACTCTTTTAGGACTGTTGTGCACTATCAAAATTAACTCTAACACACACTCCTTGTCATTCCTCGTGCCTTTCCTTGGGCATGCAAAAAAATATGGAATGAGCGCACACAACTTCATTTGTGCACACGCGCAAAACTGAACCCAAAACTTTGGGTACCAACAGGCCCCCAAAACTATTATTTGGCTCATCCTTGAGCCAAATTCTTTATGGAATGACCACCATAGTGGACGAAATAAGGCTTTTGAATTTCTCCATGAATTCATTATATTGGTTCTCGAGCTCATTGAATTGGCCTTGGAGATCCTTTGGAAGATGAATAATTTTCTCAACATCTAAGGTTCTAACCTAAGAGGTGGTTAGGTCTGTGATGTTGATTTGCTTGATGAGGGGGCCAGCAAGAATTTATATGTCAGAGAGCTGAGTATACCGTTATAGGGCCTATCATCCATCACAGTGATAAAATATCACATATTCTTCTACTCATCCCTTACTATAGTGATCTCCTCCATTCTTGTGGCAATGGAAAACATTGCAATGACTCATTCTTTGGGAGGCAATGAACCTACGCCATGCTTTTGTTGCACAATCTATGCCTCTATAGCACGAGTCCTCTCATAAAGAGTAGTGATCTCAAGAGGGATCTGTAAATAATCCACAAATTGAAGCTTTGAGTGACCAGCGTAGAGAACCCTTGGGCATGGTTGTGACTCTCTTGAATGGTATTTATGGCTGAAGTGATCTAATTTTGGAGGGTGATCTCCTCTAAGATTAGTTGTTGTAGTCTATCTTGAAGTTCAATATTCTGTGACTGTATAGCCTAAATGTACTCGGTGATCACTTTCAATTTCTGTAGAGCCAGAAGATATGTCTGCACTAGTGCCTATTCGAAGGCCTGGGATTAGGATTTGTTGAGAGCAGTGACCATGTCAGTGGGGTCTCTAAGAAGAGCCACATATTATCCTTGATTTTTTGCATGTGTTGCCACTTTAGCCATGTGTAAGTCTTCTAAATCTTGTCAAGCTTCTTCAACATATTGTCACACACATGATTCTTGTTGTAATTTGGATCACGTGGCATCATGACTAGAACATTCTTTCTGATAGTGGAGGCATAAATGGGTACGTTCTTAGTTGATGGATTGTTGGAGTTCTTTGATCTCATGGACAATGGAAATGATAAATCTCTAGATGTCCATTGTAGGGACCTATGACAAATCCAATTCGATTATGGTTGATACTGAAGGAATGACCACGAGTGGATCAACATTGAGCACTCAGTGATGACTAGCTCCCAGAACCTTGATGGATTGATTAGCTAAAGAGGGAGATTTTGGTAAAGAGGGTAGAGAAAAATGTTGGCTTGGAATATGCATATTCCTGATCATTTCCTTGTGGGAGGCTTGTTATCTAGCTAACTGCGTGCAAATCGATTTCATCAACTTTTTAAACCTGATGGATTTGAGTGGGAGAAGCTTCGTCGATTTTCTTATGCGATGTTGTGCACCAATGTTTGTTGACCCAGAGCGGGGTTTGGATGGAGATGCAAGCAAGGTGGCTTCCTCTACAATTGAGGTTGGCCGCAATGGAGGTGAAGGATCATGGTTGGACCAGGATTCAATGTTGATCTAAGCTGGGGTATAGGTCTTGGACAATCACTTTCTATTTTTTGATGTGACAGTGTCTGCATCAAACCCACTTGTGTGGGGAGATTTTGTATGCATTGGTTCTATTTTTTTGTTATCTCCCTTAGTTGCTATATTGGGTTGGCCCTGAGAATTCTATCATGGTTTCAACTTCATATTGTATATCTAAGAAGGGAGGTTGGTCTTGGTTCATCCACTATTCAACTAATGCTATAATATCTCTCTTCATAATACAGAAGGGAAGCACAAGTTTGGTTTTTCATGTAGTTGCGCAGGGAAATATGACCACATTATGGAACTTACAAGTAAATTGAATATGATGTTCATACCTGTTGAATATGTGAGATGAAATGTGGACTTTCTCGATAGACACATTAATAAACTTGGTGTACCATTGCTTGAATTCTTTAGAAATGGAAACTTGTTCCTAGACCTCCTTGGAATGCTAGCGTGGTAAGAACTGGGAGAGAGAAATGAGGGGGAAGTTTTCATATCAATTTCAAAGCTAGGGGTGGCTTCTAGAGAACCATGCCTTGCAATAAAAGGACCCAACTATAATGAAATTATTTATCCTCATCCTGAGCATTCAAGAAGTCAATGACAAATTCTTTAAATAGGTAAGGGGCCCAAGCCATATGATTCCCTTCAACATAATGCTCGGCCATAAGAACGACTCTGATTCGAAATTTTTTCTTTTGGAACTTGTGAATAACCTTGGAGGAAAGTAGTTGAGTTGAAAACCTAGCCATTTAATTTCTTATTACAGGGATGAGAACGACACTTTTACCTCTCATTTTGTCATATTTAGAATACATCTCCCCCAACAGTTCATCCTTTGACTTAAGAATATTTGTTGGATTTTCACCTGAAGTGGGTAGATAAGAGACTTTTTCTATAATGGCATGGTTGATGAGATACGACCGGTCCAACCAAAGGTATCCCCCTTGTACTCTTGTGAGGAGGAACTGAACACATGATTGCATGACCTGGTCATGACCGAAGTGTGGATACTTAAGAAGGGATAGGATACCAGATCGCTTCAAAGGTTGTGTCGAGTCTTGTATTACCATTTTATCAGTGCCATCGTTGCGCTGGATGACCTCTGTATATGTATCGACCTGAAGTTATGGGAAATGGTAGGAGTCACAAACATTATAATAGGAACACTTGAGCAAGGGTTCCTTTGTGAATGAAAGGCATTTAAGTAGGACTCAGTAGAGAAGTACATGATCAACAAGTGGTATTTCTTTCACGGCCTTAGATTTTTTCCAAGATTTAGCTTGTCTTGATGGAGCCATACTTGAATTGGGGGGTAATGGTACTGGATTTTGTCTACGGACTGGGATGTGGGGATCAATGAAGGGTTGTGTTGCAGTGGTAATAAAGGAGTAAATCCATCATAGAGAAATCCAGTGAGAAAGTGGAAGGTGATTGTGGTTTTTAACTAAATGGATCCATAATGAAACTTGTTTATTCATGCATGTGAAGGCCTTGTCCTGTCTTTTTGTTGAGTTGGCTGGTACCATGCCCCAGTCCGGCCGTCGAATTCGGCATGTTGGAGGCTGATTTTTCATAATCGCATTAATGTCAAGTTTTGCACTAATTTCTACAAGTAAATTTCACTTTTATTCTAAGTCGAGGAAATCATCCTCTTGCCAGTTGGTATTAATGAGCCATCATTCCCAAAATTAGATGAAGTGGATGTGTGAGGACTACATGTCACTTCAACCATTAAAATTTTCATTATGTTGTCTCCACCAGATCTTTAAAATTAATAAATATGTAGACAAAAGTACCCATGTGCAACTTTACTCTTTTGAGGTGTGACGCATGGTTCTATGCACCTCAACAGGAATTGAGTAGCGGCTTAGAGAGAGAGAGACCCCAAGAGGGTTTCTACGTATAGGAACATGAGCACGCCCAATTATTATCCATGCAGGAGCTAGAAGAGTAGGCTCAACTGGTTCTAGTAGGATCCATTGGTTAATTATTTCTTCGATAGATATGTTGGAGGCGTTTGTGTGCTCAATGGGGTTAGGGAACATACATGCAAGGATTAGATCGTCATGCGTTTTTGAGGTCCTATTGATTTTCCCAGTGTATAATTGGGGAATCGAGGATATATTGTGTTTCTTGGGGATCTTGCAACATAAATTCATATAATGACCATGAGCATTGTGTCATTGCTTAGTTATCCAATGCCTTTCAGAAGCACATGTGTATTAATGAATGTCGACATGTGTACTGCCAACGTGGATTTCATCCAGAATCCACATGCATGCAGAAAAAGATTGATCAAATGGCACAAATAATTCATCAAAACAACCTTGGAGATCACATCCCTAAGGGTGCCAAGAAGAAGAAGCCAGAGGATATAAAACCCAAGAAAGGTAATTCTAGCCATGCTTTGATTTCCATTAACTTCTCTCCAAATGATTGGATTGTATATTTAGGTTTTTTGGCACAGGGAAAGACCTAGGGTTCAACGCTTAACAACGCACCAACAAAACCCTGACTACCAGCCCTTTCGGAAACACCTATGAAGAAGACAAAGTCTCACCCGAGGTAGAAGCAGGGGGGGTTACATGACACAGGTGTCTGTAACCAGGCTAGGACACAAATATGTGATAATAACAATTCCTAGAGTATTATGTTAACACTTAGGAAGAAAAATGCATTAGTTCATTAACCCTATTAACATCACAGAATGTAATCAAAGATAGATTGACGCAGTAATAATGAATGATTATATACCTTAAACACTTAGCACTTAGCATTGAGGATCAGAGCTATCATTTTAACATAAGAAAATCATTCAAGCAACACATATATATCCATTACACATCTAATCTAAGAAAAAAGCAAAACATAACAGAGATAACATTGCACAAAGCACATCATGAGACACCAGATATACGTGGTTCACCCCAGTGTGGGGCCACATCCACCAACTACTTCGCCTCTTTATTATTCGCTCGAATCTTAAATTCATTCACTCCTATGCACTAATCCACAGAGTCAAGCTTCACACTAGATAGGAGATATGTGCACTGAGCACCAGATCCTTCTTCCAAAACTAGGTCAAATGCACATAGCTAGATCACAACATTTGCACCTTCTACAAAATCATAGTCCTACACATACATGCCTTTTCACAAAGCACTTTGTTCACACAGAACTACATTTACTTATTTTGCTTTCTTTTCTACCTTTACAATACAATCTTCTTTATTTATATCTTACAAACCCTTACAATAAGGCCTAAACATGGGAAAATCCCATGGGCCGACATCCACTAAAACTTGTTACAAAAACCCTAAAGGACCCTTTACTGGGTCCACTTATCCCTCAAAATCGGTGAGATCTGTGATCTCATCTTTGCCTGGGCACTCCTTCTTTGACCATCATGTCAAAGTCCAAAAGTGGGCCAAATCTGACCAAGGTTTCCTCAAAACTTGGTCGAGGGACAACAGGCCCCCAACACTCATCTGTGACTCGTCCCGAGTCACTCAGGTCTGGAAAATGCCACTTCGAAAGCCTCGAGGTTAACTCGAGCTAACTTGACTTGCAACTTCTCCTGAGCCTCCTTCTTAGTGAGCTCCTGGATCGTCTACTCTGTAATAGGCCCTTCCAGGAAATGTTCTACTACTGCTATGACTTGATCCAATTGTGAGCATGTCCATCAATATCTTCGAACACCTTGCAAGCTTCATCTTACACAGGTTGTAGCTTCTGAGTAACTTCCATTACCTTTCCCTAGAGGTCATTGACTTGTTGTTGTACTGTGCAATGCGCCTGGGATATCTTCATTCTTTCTACTGTTGTGAGCAGCTTCATATGCACCTGCAATGAGAATGCAAGCGCAGATGAAGCTGCTCACAAGGGAAACGAAACCATTTTTTGGAACAGAGGAAGACCCAGGGTTCAACGCCTAACATCACACCAACAAAACCCTCACTACCGTCCCTTTTGGAAACACTGAAGAAGCAGGCGCAGTCTCACCTGAGGTAGAAGCAGGGGGGTTACAAGACGCAGGTGTCTGTAACCAGGCTGGGAAACATATATGTGATAATAACACTTCATAGAGTATTCTATTAATGCTTAGGAAGAAACATGAATTAGTTCATTAACCCTATTAACATTGTAGAACGTAATCGAAGATAGATCAGCGCAATAATAATGGATGATTATATACCTTAAACACTTAGCACTTAGCACTGAGGATCAGATCTATCATTTTAACATAAGAAAAGAATTCAAGCAACACATATATATCCATTACACATCTAATATAAGCACAAAGAAAAACATAACAGAGATAACATTGCACAAAGCACACCATGATACACCAGATATATGTGGTTCACCCCAGTGTGGGTCTATGTCCACCAACCTCTTTGCCTCTTTATTATTCGCTCGAATCTTACATTCATTCACTCCTGTGCACTAAGCCACGGAGTCAAGCTCTGCACCAGACAAGAGATCTATGCAATGAGAACCAGATCCTCCTTCCAAAACTAGGTCAAATGCACATATCCAAATCACAATATTTTCACCTTCTACAAAATCATAGTCCTACACATACAGACCTTTGCACAAAGCAGTCTATTCACACATAACTACATTCACTTCGCTTTCTTTCTTTTTTACTTTTACAATACATTCTTCTTTATTTATATCTTACAAACCCTTATAATAAGGCCTAAACATGGGAAAATCCCATGGGCCGACATCCCCTAAAACTCGTTAGAAAAACCCTAAAGGACCCTTTATTGGGTCCACTTATCCCTCAAAATCGGTGATATCCACGACCTTAGCTCTGCCTGGGCGCTCCTTCTTCGACCAATGTGTCGAAGTCCAAAAGTGGGCCAAATCTGACCAAGGTTTCCTCAAAACTTGGTCAAGGCCAACAGGTGCATCACACCACATGAAATCCACAAAGGAAGTATACTCTTCATTAGACTCATGCAAAGGTCCTCCTATTCTAATGGGGGACAAATCTCTAGTCAAAGTCACCAGAAAAGGAAGAGTTGAACTCACAAACGAAATTTTCACGAATGTGCTACCCATTCCCAAAATCTTCGTCAATATTCTCTCCGTGTATCAGATGAAAAACTTCGACAATGGAAAGAAAGTAATATTCACACCTGATGCAGTGGATATCTATGACATGCAAACCAATTCCAAAGTTGCTACTGTTGAGGTAAATCAATAATCCAAACTCTACACATTTTCTGAATTTATTGAACTAGAATCTTCATTACTGCTTACGCATGTTGATGAAAGAAATAGGATATAGCATGAAAGTTTGAGGAATTTAAATTTAAGATACATGAAACAACTTATAAAGCAGTGAATGATTGAAGGTATACCTTACATCCACTTCTCCAAAGGAATTTGTGAGGGATGTGTTCTTGGAAAACATCCTCAAGAGAAATTTGACAAAGGAAAGACTCAGAAGGACTCCTCTCCTTTGGATCTGATCAACGGTGATATCATGGGCCCTTTTCCACATCCATCAATAAATAAAGCAAGGTACGTGCTCATTTTTGTTGATGATTTCTCATGCTACACCTGGACTTTCTTTCTCATGCACAAATCTGAAGTCTTTTGGCATCTCAAAGATTTCAAGGCCCTTGTTGAGACACAATCAGGAAGGAATATCAAAGCCCTCTAAATAGAAAATGGGGGGGACTAAGTCAACCAAGAGCTACAAAATATTTTTATTGAGTCTGGAATTCAGTCGCAGCACATGGTTCCCTATACTCCACAGCAAAATGGAGTTGTTGAGCAGAACAATAGATCCTTGAAAGAGATGGAATCTTGCATGTTGCATGCAAAGTCCCTTCCATAGATATTATGGGCTGAAGCACTTAATTGTGAGAACTACATCCAAAATAGACCCCCCCATAGATATGTTAAGGATAATACCCCCTTCGAGGCTTGGAGCGGCCTCAAACCAGAAGTGACCCACTTTCGTATATTCGGCTCATGTGCATGGGCCAGAATTCCCTCTGAGAAGAGGAAGGCACTTGATGCACATAGTACAAAGTGTATCTTTGTTGGATACCCAGAAGGTGTGAAGGGATACATACTCATTGAGCGCAGTGTCCAATTCAAGGAAAGTATCTTGCATGCACCTCAAGATCCCCATGAAAACAATTTTGTTCTTCCACCTGTCAAGGATGATGAGCATGCACATGCCAAGTCTTCTTCAGATGAGAGTTATTATTCATAAGATTTAGTTGATTCAGATACTGAGTCGCTACACTCAGATGCAAATTTAGTGCATGAAGATGTAGATGCAGAGCTAGAGATGAGGCCCAAGTGAGCCAAGACTACTCTTCATGATGCAAGAGATATTGTTGGGGATCTAGCTGATACCAGGAGGAATTTATATGATTTCTAGGAGCCTCCTCTTGTACTCACCACCACTAAATCGATGCACCCAATCATATTTTCTTGGTTCATTCTTCATATCCACATTCATATGGCGATGTTGTTGGAAATCCGTCATGCAGGAGAAGTAAAACTCCCTCCTAGAGAACCAGACTTGGGATCTAGTTCCCCTTCCTTTAGGAAGGAAACTTGTCAGGTGCAAATGGGTATACAAGACCAAGAGCGCAGCAGATGGACATGTTAGCAGATACAAATCCAGGCTAGTCGCCAAAGGCTTTCAGCAGGTGCACGACATTGAATATGATGAGACCTTTTCTTTAGTAGAGAAGATGGATTCTATATTCTCGAAACTTGCCATTGCGGAAACCAAGGGATGGGAAGTCCATCAGATGGACGTGAAGTATGCATTTCTTCATGGAGATCTCTCTGAGGAGATATATATTGAGAATCCATAGGGATTCATGCAAGATTCATCTTTGTTCTGTCGACTGAAGAAGTCACTTTATGGCCTCAAGCAGGCCCCGAGGGCATGGTATGCCAAGATGGAATCCTACCTGTTGTCACAAAAATTTGTACGTTGTAAGTCAGACCCGAGCATTTACATGCTGACGACAGTTGATTCACTTCTACTCCTAGTTATGTATGCTGATGATTTTCTTATCATCGGTTGCTCGACCTCAACAATTGTTGCAGTCAAGAGGATTATGCATGACAGGTTCTTGATGACGAACATGGGTCTGCTACATTTCTTCCTTGGTCTCGAGATCAGTGAGGATGCATCAGACATAAAAATGTCTCAGGCCAAGTATGCACGAGATCTCCTCGAGAGATTCCACATCACAGACTACAAGTCTGCCCCAACTCCTTTCCTATCAGGATTCAGACTTGAGGATGGTGAGGACACTCCACTAGTGGACAAAACACTGTACAAACAGCTAGTGGGGAGCTTGTTTTATCTCACACACTCCAGACCAGACCTCTCATATGCAGTTGAAGTAGTCTCTTGGTTCATGCAAGAGCCACATGAGCTACATTGGAAGGATGCAGAGTGTATCCTTCGGTACCTACAGGGTACCATAACCTTTGGGATTCCCTATGCAGCAGACTCTGCATTGGACCTCATCGGGTTCACTGATTCTGACTGGGATGGTGACAACATTGATCAAAAGTCCACATCTAGTTACTCACTTAGTTTGGATTCCGGGCCCATCTATTGTTCGAGCAAGAAGCATTCTTCTATTGCTCTATCTGCAGTCAAGGAAGAGTACATAGGGGTAGTTAACATAACCATTCAGGGTATGTGGCTATAACATTTTCTCACTGATTTGGGCATTCAGTTTCATTGATCGATTATCATCTGGTGTGACAACCAGAGAACTTGGAAGTTCTGTAGAGATCCAGTTTAGAGGAATTGGACGAAGCACATTGAAATATACATGCACTACATCTAGGACTTAGTACATGAGGGGATCATAGAACTTTAGTTTTTTCCTTCACCAGAGCAGACTATAGACATATTCACCAAGACCTTCACTGAGAAGAAGTTCCATTCTCTACGCAATCATATTAGAGTGAAGGACACAATTGCCTAGCAATTGCCAGTTCTTTTTTGATACATTATACCTTGAGGGGGGAGGGGGGGGGTTTCCCATGAGGTTTTCCCTCTTTCGTCTTTTATTTGAGTGTGTCTTTTGTTTTCGGGTACCTAACATGGCCTCGTTGCTGGGACCCATTCTTTAATTTTCACCATAGTGATGTTCATGGGGGGTGTTGGAGATACTTCACACACACCTAGGATTTCTTTTTCCTAAGGTTTTCCCTATGTTTATTAGTCATTATCTAGTATCCTACATTTTAGGGAGAATATTCATTTCCCTACATTGTAGGGGAATATTCTCTTCAATTCACACTTTGGTTGGATCAGTTGAGTGGAGTCTTGATGCCACATTGGTTCCATCACCATGAACATTGGTATCATCATTGCTAATACACATTGTCCTTGGGATTATAACCATAGTGGCGCATTACTGATACCTTCAGTAAGTTAACTGAGGATTGACAGACTAGTTGACTTAGACTAGGTGGCAGTTTACTCTCATAACTATCGATGTGTGTCCATATCACTCTATACCACCACTATGGTGCATTGGATTCTCTTCTAGTGCACATTAGTTGAGTTATACAACGTATATCATGTGCAAATTATCATTAATTCATTCAGTTAATACAATTCTTGATTCTCTCTCTCTCATTTCTTCTGCAAAATATGTATGCCCTTTGCTAGCTAGATCTTATCTGTTTAGGTTCATCCACATTTACACTTACATGATGGTCTAATAGGTGGAAATTTATCTACATATATCATTATGGACAAAGTTATAAGAGGTGGATACTACTAGCCAATGTTATTCAAATAAATGCATGAACATTTGAGAAAATATCAAATATACCAAACATGTGTCAGTAAGGAGAAGAAAGTAGTTATACAATTGCAACCCATTCCTACTGACAATCCATTTGAGCAATAGCAATGGGGATTGGATATGGTAGGTGAGATCAATCCTTAATCCTTACACCTAAGTTATTAGGATATCCCTTTTTTATTTTTTATCTTTGCATGTCTTGCTTGTTCCCCTCCAAAACATTAGATTATATTAGTGTGAGTGAATGGAGCCCCTCAGAAAACCAATTAATTAACTAATATCTTGAGTCTCAAAGTTATCATGGGTGTCAGTCACTTAAAAATATCTAGGCTCCACCACTATCCATAAGAGTTTAGATAGTCTTTATAAGTTTTTTCTTATAGTCTTTATTTTCCAAGTGATAGTTGTACAATGCATAGAGAGTTTTCATTACCTTCTAAGTTCACCAATATTAAGGAATACATCATGAAAGTAGAGTCATAAATTCTAATATAATCAAAGAAATACAAAGAAAACACCAGGAAATCCAAAGGTTCAAACATAATCTTGCAATTAAACTCGAATGTGAATCATAAGTAGTGAAATGAGTTGCAAAATTGAAAGAAGAAATTGCTTCAATATAAAGAAAGATCCTAGAAATTCGCTACTCATCCTTGGAAACAATAAACAATCCAATCGATAACTTGAATTTAAAATCATAGTTAAATCAATGAATGAGTTGGATGCAAAGAGAATGCTTAGAATAAAAACAAGACTTGCACATCATTTATCAGGGAACACACATCATAAGTGAAACCAAATGTCAATGCAACCTCTGGAAAATGCTCATTTCCATGTGAAAGTTCAATGCATACCTATCTAGCAAAAATTTGGCATTTAGCTAAAACATTATTTGTTTCAGTATTCCTTGTCAATCATTTTCCATATCTAATAAAATTGCACCCCTCTCTTTTTATATCTCTTTGATTTACCTCCAATTCAAACAAATATCATATTGTATGCTTCCAAACATTTCAGGAGTTCCAATAGATTGGGTCTAGGGATAGATAAAGTCTTTACCAAAAAATGTATCATAATTCCTACATTTGAAATGTTATTCAACCTTCACTCTATTTAACTCATTAAAAGTTGCAAGTCATCATTACTATGTACTCAAACATAAAATGCCAATTCTAAAATGAAAAACTCTGAATTAAAAAAAAATTGAGCTGAAACTTTCATCTATGATTCAAAGTAAGATCAAAAGTGCTCAAGTAACAGTCATGACATTCATAAATTAAAAGGCATTCTAGGGGAACACCATAATTCAGAGCAACACTTGAGAATTTCTTACATGTATCTCCCTCAAACAATCGGGTTAGTGTGTCAAGCTTGTGAACTAATTTAGAAAAGAAGTTTCATTGAAGTTAAATCATCATCTAAGGTTAGGGGTATAAGCAAAGTATTCGAAGAAAATATTGAAATGAATCATTCCCAAAGGTGGTGTTTTCTCTTTTCTTTTGTCAAAGGTTGAGCACCAATAGACCCACTAAAAGGTGCATGAAAAGACTAATCTTTTTAGATATACTACAAAATCTATGATTCTCTCCCAATAGGTAAATTATCTCACAAAATTCAGAGATTTTAATAAACAATCACACATACCTATCTGAACATTTCCTAGTTTGAATTACATCTTACCAATCTTGTGGTTGTAAACAATAAG
>JZKD02S1763721.1:35646-63147 GCA_000966675.3 Picea glauca
AGAGCCCCACAAAGAAAGAAAACTTAAAATCATCAAAGGTGAGGAGAAAGTTACTTCCCCAAACAAGACCAAAAATGAAGATGCTGTGGATCATGCCAATATAACCCATAAGGTTTTGAAAGAAGGAATTGACAACACCTTCATCTTGTCAAACTCCCTTTTCCTTGACGAGGAAAAGAGGGAAGGATCTTAAGGCCTATATTTCGATGGTGCGTACTAAATCACAGGCTCGAGTGCATGGATAGTCCTAAGATCACTAGATAATGAGACTACCCTTTTCTCATACAGACTCGAGTTCAACTGCACAAACAATATTGCCAAGTACGAAGCCCTTATCTTAGGCATTAACTTGGCCACCGATATGAACATCAAAACCCTACACGTAAAATGGGACTCTGATCTAATCGTTTCACAAGTCAACAAGAAGGTCGCTGCTAAAAACCTAGGGTTGAAGTCGTATAGGGATGCTGTGTGGGATGGCATAAAGTAGTTTGAAATCTTTTCCATTGAAGCTATCTCTAGGGAATATAATCATTTGGCATATAACCTTCTTGTCGCCGCTTCCACCTTGCAACTTTTCAAAGAAATCAGTCTGTACAAGGTGGAAGTAAATTACATACCCTCATTACCTGACAACTTAGAACATTGGCAAGTTTTCGATAACGACAACCAACTTCTACGTTTTCTCCAAAATGAGGGTGAATTCTAAAAAACCTAGATAAATATTTTAACTGAAAAGGCCAATTTTGAGATCATCAGTATAACTGATGGACTCCTACCCAAAGGTATTGTCCTCTTAGAAGACCCTTTTGATCGAAATGACATGTATAAAAGGAAGCCCTCAAGCAAAATTAGTGACGTGATCATTGAATTCAACATCAGAACCCCCAAAGATGATCAAGTTTGGTAAAGGAACAACGATTGATGAAAGGAAAACATTAATTGCCCTTATAAGAGAGTTTAAAGATGTCTTCGCCCGGTCTTACGAAGATCTGAAGGCTTACCATGAAGATACTATACAACACACTATTCCCCTTGTTGTTCCCGAGTTTATGTTTTAAGGCTATAAAACATACCGTCAAGGCATCCAAAAATGATTTAAAGAAAAGATTTGGAATTAAGGAATTAAAGAAAGATAAGAGCAGATTCAGTTTCTCAACTGCCTCTGTCTTGCTTCCTGTTGCTCTTGGATGCTAATGTCTCACTTAATAGAAGCCCATGATCGTTCTAACTCAGCCCTATTGGTCGCTGTTTGTAAAATAGTGTTAAATAAGCTTAGGGCAATGCTGGTTTGATCCTAAAGGCCCAGTTCTACATTAAGTTGTTTGCTATTAGGGACAGTCATGGATAGTAAAGTTTAAAAGGTTTATAAAATAGGTTTTTAATCAATTGGTTACTTCAGACTTCCAGAGATGATATCAATGAAAACAATTTTAAAATCTATAAAAGTAATGTAAAAACACATTTAAGGCCGTTTCCTGGTTTTGTAACAATTTTGAAATTGTAAACAACGAAAGAAAATACAGAGAAATATAAGGCTTTTATCAAGAAAGAATCTTATATTTCAATTAATGATGATGAAAGAAAAACAAGATTTCTAAGAGAGTTAAATATTAAGGAACCGAAGGTTTTACAGGTCTTAAAATTACTAAAGTAATTTCAGAGGAAAGACTGTAATACTTTCAACATCCAAACCAATCTGAAATAGTAAACAACAATGTATATAAATTCAAATTGATTTACTTGTTAGAAAAAAAAAACACTTTAAAAGGAAAATTTAACAAAGCATGATAAACATGGGAAGACACATAGTTACAAAGTTGCAGGATCCATAATCTTGTTTGCGATTTATATTCCGATGAACCTCAAAACTAAATTTACGTAAAATGGCTATCTCCCAAGTTTTTGAAGCCCTTGCTCAGCCTTTTGAAATTATATTTATACATTTCTATCAAAGTTTTTTGTTGGTAACTAACCAACTCCCTAATATTACAGTTACATAAAATAATGTCAACCGTTTACAATTTCTTTCAAAGTTCTAATAAATATTTTTTTTTTTAAAGTTTTAAATTTGCGTTGACGAACTTTCTTTCTCTGCTTCAACGCATTGAACACATTTTCCCAAAAAGTTTACTAAGATCCTGGGAGCCTCAGGTATCTCATTTGCTTCAAAANACCCATAAGGTTCTGAAAGAAGGAATTGACAACACCTTCATCTTGTCAAACTCCCTTTTCCTTGACGAGGAAAAGAGGGAGGGATCTTAAGGCCTATATTTGGATGGTGCGTACTAAAGCACAGGCTCGAGTGCATGGATAGTCCTAATATCACTAGATAACGAGACTACCCTTTTCTCATACAGACTCGAGTTCAACTGCACAAACAATATTGCCGAGTACGAAGCCCTTATCCTAGGCATTAACTTGGCCACCGATATGAACATCAAAACCCTACACGTAAAATGGGACTCTGATCTAATCGTTTCACAAGTCAACAAGAAGGTCGCTGCTAAAAACCTAGGGTTGAAGTCATATAGGGACACTGTGTGGGATGCCATAAAGCAGTTTGAAAGCTTTTCCATTGAAGCTATCTCTAGGGAATACAATCATTTGGCATATAACCTTCTTGTCACCACTTCCACCTTGCAACTTTTCAAAGAAATCGGTCTGTACAAGGTGGAAGTAAATTACAGACCCTCATTACCTGACAACTTAGAACATTGGCAAGTTTTCGATAACGACAACCAACTTCTACGTTTTCTCCAAAATGAGGGTGAATTCTCAGAAACCCAGATAAATATTTTAACTGAAAAGGCCAATATTGAGATCATCAATATAACTGATGGAACCCTACCCAAAGGTATTGTCCTCTTATAAGACCATAAACCCTAACATAGGAAAATTTTTCCGCAATAAACCAGTCGGCAACCGATTTGAGGCTTTCTATGACTGTGTTAGAAATGCGAGGGGGTTCACATCCAAAGAATATTTTGTGCAGAGGGATAATTACATAATGACAAACATCATAAAAAACATCTTTTGCATTTTCTTCCCAGAGAGCTGAGTGGTATTTATGAATAGGCTCTGGGCAAGAAACATTCCAACTCCAATTCATTAATGGGAAAGGAGTCATAAAAAAAATGGCATCCATAATATATGCAGACATATAAAAGGACACTGGTTGTCCTTTTGACTTGGCTGCTTTGTAATTCACAACCTCTGATATGAGGTTATCTGACAAAATTTTATGGCAGTTAAAACTGCGTCCTTCTGAAACTTCCTCTAGGAAAGGTGTCCGGTCTGCATGAAAGTGACAAGGATCATTTCTCCCGAAAAGTCTACATAACATCATTGCTACATAAACCATATATTCTTTTAAGGAAGCTGTGGCATAAATCCCATGTAAATCAACCCTAAAATTATTTTCATCCCTGGCCCATCCTTTAATCATGTCAGGGTATGTCTGACCCGCTTCAATGCATTATTTTCTTTGAAACTCGGCTAAAAATTCAGAATTAAAGGTGTGTCTATAATTGGGCGAGAGCTTATACATTACTTGAATGTGCTCAGGCCTGAATGAGCCAATAACAACTCCTTGCTCGTTTAGAATGCTTCTTGTTGGGATATCCACTTTATCCAGAGCCCAACTGATCATATCGGTATATGACACAAGTCTCGGATGCGCAACAACCTTATGAAGCTCAGACTCGGCAATATCTCGGAGATGGTTTTCTGAATCAGGGTCTGCATATTTAAGCTCATCCTCTAGCTTTTCGGAAATTCCAGTCCACGATTTGACAGAGTGTACTCCGGATGCAGTAGTATCGGAGATAATATCACCTTCTTGCTGGTCTTCGTTTTTGTTCGGAGCTTTTTTGGGTGCCATAGCTCTGCGTTAAGCTTGAAAACCTGTCACAGAGAGTGGATGAGTAAGTTCAATTTTAGAATTAAAATACAGACATTTCAAACGTTCACTTCGAATATATCATAAAAATATTGAGATTTGTACCTCTGTTACGAAGTTAAAGCTCTTAATGCAAAAGATATGTTCGAAGATATGCATTTAATTCCTGTACCTAGGCTTTCTCGGTATTTTCAAATATAATAGAAACTTACTTAATCGGACAATGACACGTTAATGATCATTCAAAGAAAGATTAACTTTAAAACCTGTTTAGAAAGATGATTTATTAATGTTAATTATGAGTTAAGTCTGAAAACATGACTTTTCGGGGTTTCGACACTCTCGATGTCGAAAAATATGTCATCGAAGAATCTCGATTTCCGAAATCGCGATGTATTATTTTAAATTAAAATGTTTTTATTATGTTAATTAGTCGAGATTAGACCTTTTCGGG
Organism: Picea glauca; assembly: GCA_000966675.3. Lineage (NCBI taxonomy): Eukaryota > Viridiplantae > Streptophyta > Pinopsida > Pinales > Pinaceae > Picea > Picea glauca. The sequence continues at coordinate 40,002 of JZKD02S1763721.1, forward strand.
ATTTCGTTAATCGAAAAATCGAGAATCGGGATTTTGGGAAATTTGATGTCATGAGTTCGTGCTCTCATGGAATCACGAAATGGCGATGACATGTTTCTTTAAAACACGATTTAACTTATCTTAATCAACTCAGTAATCAATATTAAGGCTAAACAAATATAGTTATTTCAAAAGTGAATTATGAGTCTGGATTTCGATGATCGGGATTTCGGGAAATCTGATGACAAGAAACACGCTTCTCATAGAACCGCGAATCCCGATATCGCGATGTAATTATTTAACTCTTAATCATTCTTAGCAGTTATTAGATTAATTCAAAACTTTACTTAAGGATTAAATGTATCGCAAAATCGGGAAATCGGGAAACACGGTGACAAGATTATTTGATCTTATAAAAACACGAATCCCGATATGGCGACGTGATTAACTGAACCTTTAAACCCTTTTAATTGAGAATTAAGTAATTTATGTTTTAATTAAGTCTTAAAGTATCGGGAAATCGGGGATCGGGGTTTCGCAATTCAATTTGCATCAAACATTTGTTTACGCAAAACTCTGAATCCCGATTTTTTAGGTTTAAATTAAAATTTGTAAATTTTAAATTACTGCTTGTTTAAAAGATTGTTTCAAAGAGTGTTGGAAAAGTTATATTTGTTTAGATTTTTTCCGTTCATTTTCCAAAAATAAACAATAAAAGGCATCGCAAATTCATAGGTGAGAAAATTCTTGTTTTTAAAAAAGGCCGAAAAACACCAAGACTTAAAAATTAAAAATCTAGGTCTTAAGGATAAAAGATTTCAAGATATGTTTCAACATAGGCTCCAACTGGGGACCTCATCTCCCTGCGGGATGAGGAGAACATGTAGACTCAATGCCTTCATTGGGTAAATGGTGTCAAGGATTTATCTTTGATAAACTGCTCAAAGAGAGAGAAAAAAAAAAAAGATTTTATAAAGCCTTTTCAAAACTTCTCATTTATTTGAAATTCAGTTATAGTCTTCTTCAAAATTATCCTTCCCGTTCAAAAATTGAGTTAGTATTGAGATGATTAGAAGAATCTTTTAGAAACTCAACAGATTATGAATATTTCAGCTTGCATCAATCGAAATAAAATTTATAATTTTTAAATTGGGAAGCTCTATTTTGACTTAAGATGAATATCCGGTTTTGAAAAATTGATAACTAGAATAGAGTTATAGATAAGTATGACAACCTTACAGACACCTCAGATATTGCTTNGAGCTGAGTGGTATTTATGAACAGGCTCTGGGCAAGAAACATTCCAACTCCAATTCATTAATGGGAAAGGAGTCATAAAACAAATGGCATCCATAATATATGTAGACATATAAAAGGACACTGGTTGTCCTTTTGACTTGGCTTCTTTGTAATTCACAACCTCTGATGTGAGGTTATCTAATTTTTTTTTATGCCAGTTAAAACTGCGTCCTTCTGAAACGTCCTCTAGGAAAGGTGTCCAGTCTGCATGAAAGTGACAAGGATCCTTTCTCCTGAAAATTCTACATAACATCATTGCTACATAAACCATATATTCGTTTAAGGAAGCTGTGGCATAAATCCCATGTAAATCAACCCTCAACTTATTTTCATCCCTGGCCCATCCTTTAATCATGTCAGGGTATGTCTGACCCGCTTCAATGCATTCTTTTCTTTGAAACTCGGCTAAAAATTCAGAATTAAAGGTGTGTCTATAATTGGGCGAGAGCTTATACATTACTTGAATGTGCTCAGGCCTGAATGAGCCGATAACAACTCCTTGCTCGTTCAGAATGCTTCTTATTGGGATATCCACTTTATCCAGAGCCCAGCTGATCATATCGATATATGACACAAGTCTCGGACGCGCAACAACCTTATGAAGCTCAGACTCGACAATATCTCGGAGATGGTTTTCTGAATCAGGGTCTGCATATTTAAGCTCATCCTCTAGCTTTTCGGAAATTCCAGTCCACGATTTGACAGAGTGTACTCTGGATGTAGTAGTATCGGAGATAATATCACCTTCTTGTTGGTCTTCGTTTTTCTTCGGAGCTTTTTTTGGTGCCATAGCTCTGTGTTAAGCTTGAAAACCTGTCACAGAGAGTGGATGAGTAAGTTCAATTTTAGAATGAAAATACAGATGTTTCAAACATTCACTTTGAATATATCATAAAAATATTGAGAATTGTACCTCTGTTACGAAGTTAAAGCTCTTAATGCAAAAGATATGTTCGAAGATATGCATTTAATGCCTGTACCTAGGCTTTCTCGGTATTTTCAAATATAATAGAAACTTACTTAATCGGACAATGACGCATTAATGATCATTCAAAGAAAGATTAACTTTAAAACCTGTTTAGAAAGATGATTTATTAATGTTAATTATGAGTTAAGTCTGAAAACATGACTTTTCGGAGTTTCGACACTCTCGATGTCGAAAAATATGTCATCGAAGAATCCCGATTGCCAAAATCACGATGTATTATTTTAAATTAAAACATTTTTATTATGTTAATTAGTCAATATTAGACCTTTTCGGGATTTCGTTAATCGGAAAATCGAGAATCGGGATTTCGGGAAATCTGATGTCATGAGTTCGTGCTCTCATGGAATCACGAAATGGTGATGACATGTTTCTTTAAAACATGATTTAACTTATCTTAATCAACTCAGTAATCAAGATTAAGGCTAAACAAATATAGTTATTTCAAAAGTGAATTATGAGTTGGGATTTCGATGATCGAGATTTCGGGAAATTTGATGACAAGAAACACGCTTCTCATAGAACCGCGAATCCCGATATTGCGATGTAATTATTTAACTCTTAATCATTCTTAGCAGTGATTAGATTAATTCAAAACTTTACTTAAGGATTAAATGTATCACGAAATTGGGAAATCGGGAAACACGATGACAAGATTATTTGATCTTATAAAACCGCGAATCCCGATATCGCGACGTGATTAACTGAACCTTTAAACCCTTTTAATTGAGAATTAAGTAATTTATGTTTTAATTAAGTCTTAAAGTATCGGGAAATTGGGGTTCAAGGTTTCACAATTCAATTTGCATCAAACATTTGTTTACGCAAAACTCTGAATCCCGATTTTTTAGGTTTAAATTAAAATTTGTAAATTTTAAATTACTGCCCGTTTAAAAGATTGTTTCAAAGAGTGTTGGAAAACTTATATTTGTTTAGATTTTTTNTTCATCCCTGGCCCATCCTTTAATCATGTCAGGGTATGTCTGACCCGCTTCAATGCATTCTTTTCTTTGAAACTCGGCTAAAAATTCAGAATTAAAGGTGTGTCTATAATTGGGCAAGAGCTTATACATTACTTGAATGTGCTCAGGCCTGAATGAGCCGATAACAACTCCTTGCTCGTTCAGAATGCTTCTTGTTGGGATATCCACTTTATCCAGAGCCCAGCTGATCATATCGGTATATGACACAAGTATCGGACGCGCAACAACCTTATGAAGCTCAGACTCGGCAATATCTCGGAGATGGTTTTTTGAATCAGGGTCTACATATTTAAGCTCATCCTCTAGCTTTTCAGAAATTCCAGTCCACGATTTGATAGAGTGTACTCTGGATGCAGTAGTATCGGAGATAATATCACCTTCTTGTTGGTCTTCATTTTTCTTCGGAGCTTTTTTTGGTGCCATAGCTCTGCGTTAAGCTTGAAAAGATATCACAGAGAGTGGATGAGTAAGTTCAATTTTAGAATGAAAATACAGACGTTTCGAACATTCACTTCGAATATATCATAAAAATATTGAGATTTGTACCTCTGTTACGAAGTTAAAGATCTTAATGCAAAAGATATGTTCGAAGATATGCATTTAATACCTGTACCTAGGCTTTCTCGGTATTTTCAAATATAATAGAAACTTACTTAATCGGACAATGACGCGTTAATGATCATTCAAAGAAAGATTAACTTTAAAACCTGTTTAGAAAGATGATTTATTAATGTTAATTATGAGTTAAGTCTGAAAACATGACTTTTCAGAGTTTCGACACTCTCGATGTCGAAAAATATGTCATCGAAGAATCCCGATTGCCGAAATCGCGATGTATTATTTAAAATTAAAACATTTTTATTATGTTAATTAGTCGATATTAGACCTTTTCGGGATTTCGTTAATCGAAAAATCGAGAATCGGGATTTCGGGAAATCTGATGTCATGAGTTCGTGCTCTCATGGAATCACGAAATGGCGATGACATGTTTCTTTAAAACATGATTTAACTTATCTTAATCAACTCAGTAATCAAGATTAAGGCTAAACAAATATAGTTATTTCAAAAGTGAATTATGAGTTGGGATTTCGATGATCGAGATTTCGGGAAATTTGATGACAAGAAACACGCTTCTCATAGAACCGCGAATCCCGATATTGCGATGTAATTATTTAACTCTTAATCATTCTTAGCAGTGATTAGATTAATTCAAAACTTTACTTAAGGATTAAATGTATCACGAAATTGGGAAATCGGGAAACACGATGACAAGATTATTTGATCTTATAAAACCGCGAATCCCGATATCGCGACGTGATTAACTGAACCTTTAAACCCTTTTAATTGAGAATTAAGTAATTTATGTTTTAATTAAGTCTTAAAGTATCGGGAAATTGGGGTTCAAGGTTTCACAATTCAATTTGCATCAAACATTTGTTTACGCAAAACTCTGAATCCCGATTTTTTAGGTTTAAATTAAAATTTGTAAATTTTAAATTACTGCCCGTTTAAAAGATTGTTTCAAAGAGTGTTGGAAAACTTATATTTGTTTAGATTTTTTNTATATGACACAAGTCTCGGACGCGCAACAACCTTATGAAGCTCAGACTCAACAATATCTCGGAGATGGTTTTCTGAATCAGGGTCTGCATATTTAAGCTCATCCTCTAGCTTTTCGGAAATTCTAGTCCACGATTTGACAGAGTGTACTCCGGATGCAGTAGTATCGGAGATAATATCACCTTCTTGCTGGTCTTCGTTTTTCTTCGGAGCTTTTTTGGGTGCCATAGCTCTGCGTTAAGCTTGAAAACCTGCCACAGAGAGTGGATGAGTAAGTTCAATTTTAGAATGAAAATATAGACGTTTCGAACGTTCACTTCGAATATATCATAAAAATATTGAGATTTGTACCTCTGTTACGAAGTTAAAGCTCTTAATGCAAAAGATATGTTTGAAGATATGCATTTAATGCCTGTACCTAGGCTTTCTCGGTATTTTCAAATATAATAGAAACTTACTTAATCGGACAATGACACGTTAATGATCATTCAAAGAAATATTAACTTTAAAACTTGTTTAGAAAGATGATTTATTAATGTTAATTACGAGTTAAGTTTGAAAACGTGACTTTTCGGGGTTTCGACACTCTCGATGTCAAAAAATATGTCATCGAAGAATCCCGATTACCGAAATCGCGATGTATTATTTTAAATTAAAACATTTTTATTATTTTAATTAGTCGAGATTAGACCTTTTCGGGATTTCGTTAATCGGAAAATCGAGAATTGGGATTTCGGGAAATCTGATGTCATGAGTTCGTGCTCTCATGGAATCGCGAAATGGCAATGACATGTTTCTTTAAAACATGATTTAACTTATCTTAATCAACTCAGTAATCAAGATTAAGGCTAAACAAATATAGTTATTTCAAAAGTGAATTATGAGTCGGGATTTCGATGATCGGGATTTCGAGAAATCTGATGACAAGAAACACGCTTCTTATAGAACCGCGACTCCCGATATCACGATGTAATTATTTAACTCTTAATCATTCTTAGCAGTGATTAGATTAATTCAAAACTTTACTTAAGGATTATATGTATCGCGAAATCGGGAAATCGGGAAACACGATGACAAGATTATTTGATCTTATAAAACCACGAAGCCCGATATCTCGACGTGATTAACTGAACCTTTAAACCCTTTTAATTGAGAATTAAGTAATTTATGTTTTAATTAAGTCTTAAAGTATCGGAAAATCGGAGATAGGGGTTTCACAATTCAATTTGCATCAAACATTTGTTTACACAAAATTTTGAATCCCGATTTTTTAGGTTTAAATTAAAATTTGTAAATTTTAAATTACTACCCGTTTAAAAGATTGTTTCAAAGAGTGTTGACAAACTTATATTTGTTTAGATTTTTTCCGTTCATTTTCCAAAAATAAAAAATAAAAGGCATCGCGCATTTATAGGTGACAAAATTCTTGTTTTTAAAAAAGGCCGAAAAACACCAAGACTTAAAAATTAAAAATCTAGGTCTTAAGGATAAAAGATTTCAAGATATGTTTCAACATAGGCTNTCTGAATTAGGGTCTGCATATTTAAGCTCATCCTCTAGCTTTTTGGAAATTCCAGTCCACGATTTGACAGAGTGTACTCCAGATGCAGTAGTATCGGAGATAATATCACCTTCTTGCTGGTCTTCGTTTTTGTTCGGAGCTTTTTTGGGTGCCATAGCTCTGCGTTAAGATTGAAAACCTGTCACAGAGAGTGGATGAGTAAGTTCAATTTTAGAATTAAAATACAGACGTTTCGAACGTTCACTTCGAATATATCATAAAAATATTGAGATTTGTACCTCTGTTACGAAGTTAAAGCTCTTAATGCAAAAGATATGTTTGAAGATATGCATTTAATTCCTGTACCTAGGCTTTCTCGGTATTTTCAAATATAATAGAAACTTACTTAATCGGACAATGACACGTTAATGATCATTCAAAGAAAGATTAACTTTAAAACCTGTTTAGAAAGATGATTTATTAATGTTAATTATGAGTTAAGTCTGAAAACATGACTTTTTGGGGTTTCGACACTCTCGATGTCGAAAAATATGTCATCGAAGAATCTCGATTGCCGAAATCGCGATGTATTATTTTAAATTAAAACGTTTTTATTATGTTAATTAGTCGAGATTAGACCTTTTCGGGATTTCGTTAATCGAAAAATCGAGAATCGGGATTTTGGGAAATCTGATGTCATGAGTTCGTGCTCTCATGGAATCACGAAATGGCGATGACATGTTTCTTTAAAACACGATTTAACTTATCTCAATCAACTCAGTAATCAATATTAAGGCTAAACAGATATAGTTATTTCAAAAGTGAATTATGAGTCTGGATTTCGATGATTGGGATTTCGGGAAATCTGATGACAAGAAACACGCTTCTCATAGAACCGCGAATCTCGATATCGCGATGTAATTATTTAACTCTTAATATTTCTTAGCAGTGATTAGATTAATTCGAAACTTTACTTAAGGATTAAATGTATCGCAAAATCGGGAAATCGGGAAACACGATGACAAGATTATTTGATCTTATAAAAACACGAATCCCGATATGGCGACGTGATTAACTGAACCTTTAAACCCTTGTAATTGAGAATTAAGTAATTTATGTTTTAATTAAGTCTTAAAGTATCGGGAAATCGGGGATCGGGGTTTCGCAATTAAATTTGCATCAAACATTTGTTTACGCAAAACTCTGAATCCCGATTTTTTAGGTTTAAATTAAAATTTGTAAATTTTAAATTACTGCCTGTTTAAAAGATTGTTTCAAAGAGTGTTGGAAAATTTATATTTGTTTAGATTTTTTCCGTTCATTTTCCAAAAATAAACAATAAAAGGCATCACAAATTCATAGGTGACAAAATTCTTGTTTTTAAAAAAGGCCGAAAAACACCAAGACTTAAAAATTAAAAATCTAGGTCTTAAGGATAAAAGATTTCAAGATATGTTTCAACATAGGCTCCAACTGGGGACCTCATCTCCATGCGGGATGAGGAGAACATGTAGACTCAATGCCTTCATTGGGTAAATGGTGTCAAGGATTTATCTTTGATAAACTGCTCAAAGAGAGAGAAAAAAAAAGAAGATTTTATAAAGCCTTTTCAAAACTTCTCATTTATTTGAAATTCAGTTATAGTCTTCTTCAAAATTCTCCTTCCCGTTCCAAAATTGAGTTAGTATTGAGATGATTAGAAGAATCTTTTAGAAACTCAAAAGATTATGAATATTTCAGCTTGCATCAATCGAAATAAAATTTATAATTTTTAAACTGGGAAGCTCTATTTTGACTTAAGATGAATATCTGGTTTTGAAAAATTGATAACTAGAATAGNGATGACATGTTTCTTTAAAACATGATTTAACTTATCTTAATCAACTCAGTAATCAAGATTAAGGCTAAACAAATATAGTTATTTCAAAAGTGAATTATGAGTTGGGATTTCGATGATCGAGATTTCGGGAAATTTGATGACAAGAAACACGCTTCTCATAGAACCGCGAATCCCGATATTGCGATGTAATTATTTAACTCTTAATCATTCTTAGCAGTGATTAGATTAATTCAAAACTTTACTTAAGGATTAAATGTATCACGAAATTGGGAAATCGGGAAACACGATGACAAGATTATTTGATCTTATAAAACCGCGAATCCCGATATCGCGACGTGATTAACTGAACCTTTAAACCCTTTTAATTGAGAATTAAGTAATTTATGTTTTAATTAAGTCTTAAAGTATCGGGAAATTGGGGTTCAAGGTTTCACAATTCAATTTGCATCAAACATTTGTTTACGCAAAACTCTGAATCCCGATTTTTTAGGTTTAAATTAAAATTTGTAAATTTTAAATTACTGCCCGTTTAAAAGATTGTTTCAAAGAGTGTTGGAAAACTTATATTTGTTTAGATTTTTTTCGTTCATTTTCCAAAAATAAAAAATAAAAGGCATCGCGAATTCATAGGTGACAAAATTCTTGTTTTTAAAAAAGGACGAAAAACACCAAGACTCAAAAATTAAAAATCTAGGTCTTAAGGATAAAAGATTTCAAGATATGTTTCAACATAGGCTCCAACTGAGGACCTCGTCTCCCTGCAGGACGAGGAGAACATGTAGACTCAGTGCCTTCATTGGGTAAATGGTGTCAAGGATTTATCTTTGGTAAACTGCTCAAAGAGAGAAAAAAAAAAAAAGATTATATAAAGCCTTTTCAAAACTTCTCATTTATTTGAAATTCAGTTATAGTTTTCTTCAAAATTCTCCTTCCCGTTCCAAAATTGAGTTAGTATTGAGATGATTAGAACAATCTTTTAGAAACTCAACAGATTATGAATATTTTAGCTTGCATCAATCGAAATAAAATTTATAATTTTTAAACAGGGAAGCTCTATTTTGACTTAAGATGAATATCTGGTTTTGAAAAATTGATAACTAGAATAGAGTTATAGATAAGTATGACAACCTTACAGACACCTCAGATATTGCTTCACTGCGAGCAGGCCTGTTCAGTACCCCGGTGAAGTTATCTGTCCCTTTTTACTGAATTTCCTTTCATCACTTCGAGTGCTAATTTTATGCTCAGACATTGCTTCACTGCCAGCGGGCCTGTTCAGTACCCCGGTGAAGTTATCAATTTATTTTATTTTTAGACGAGGGAAATCATTTAAATGAATTTCCTTTCATCGTCTGTAGGACTAGATGGGGGCAGTCAATTATGAATTTCCTTTCACCATCTGTCTTATAGTTAGCTTATGCCTACGAAGCGGGGGCAATTAGTGATACTTAATATATCAGGGGTGGTGATATGTGTAAAATTTTATAATAGAGGTTTGTCAACTTGTTTTGGTTATTCTAGACCAATTTTTCCCAACCTTCAAAACCCCTCTGTCTGTAGAGAAAAAGGGAAAAATATTTTCAAGGGATCTTCTTTTGAGTAAGCTTAAAAGTTCAGACAAACTGTTAAGAAACTTAAGATATTCAGAATTAACTCAAACCTAACCGTTTTTAGTCAGAGAGAAAAANCTTGAAATTCTTTAGAATCTTCCCCTTCTTGCATGATCCAAATAGGATCATTTTGATTCTCCTGATCATTATATGTTTCAGTAAATTCATCTAATGATTCAAGAAACTTCCTAAGCTGCTCATCATCTTCGAAAACCTGCCAATGTTGTATATTATTAGGTATTGAAGGGCGATGTCTCATTTGTATATGATATTTTAAATTAAAAGCAGTCGGGGGTGTAAACGTTGATGCAGCTTTTGCTAAAGCATCAGCCTGTTGATTTTCGGATCTAGGAACGAAATGAAAATTCACAGAAGTAAAGAAATTTTCAATTAAATCCCAGACACAATTTCTATAAGACCGTAATCTAGGATGCTTAGCTTGATATTGTCGATTTACTTGTTTTATGATTAATTCAGCATCACCAAAGACTTCAAGATTTTTAATTTTCATCCTTCTAGAAGCTTCTAATCCAAGTACTAGAGCTTCATATTCACACACATAACAAATTGATCATCGGGAGCGATAAGAAGAGCTCCAGCCCCAACTCCAAGATAGGAAGATGCACCATCAAAATACATTTTCCATATACCAGTTTTATATACATTTTTCTCTATTTTTTTTTTTTTTTTAATTTTTTCTTCTGTACATTTATCATCTATATCTACTTCAAAATCATCATCTAACGATAATATACAGTTTCCTAAATCTTGGTCGGCAATATAAACTAGATGATTGTTAGGATTATTTGGGTCACTTACAGTAAATGCCAACCTAGTCTCCCTGTAAAGACGAGTAAATTAACCTCTGAAAACAGGGATTGTAGCATATGTCATATCTAGCTGGAGGGATCCTCCAAGATTAGCGCCCCATGATCTAGATAATAGCATTCCATATTTTGGGGGGATATCAGTGACTACTACATCCATAAGGATACTTTTAGCAGGTATCTGAGCCAAATTTACTACTAGGTCTTTAATCATTCCTATGCATTTAACTTTCCTTGAATCGAAAGAATACAAATCACCATAGGGTCTTGTGATTTCGAGGCCAAGTATTTCCATTTTTGCCTTTGGCATAACATTATGGGAAGCTCCAGAATCCAACATACAGTTATGTAAAAGGTGGTAAAAAAGAGTTAATGTAATATAAAAAGGAGCCACTGTATCTCTTGCACCTTCGACGTGTGGACCGAAAACTAGGATAGGCTTATCATCTTCTAAGTTAATAGCGTCGGCCTGACTTTCATCTTCAGAAAAGTTAATCATTTTGGCTATTTGTTTTCGGTATACTAGATATTTAGCTAATTCGAAAAGGGGGATAGGAATTTTAATTTTACTTATTTCCTTTTTCCAAGTTAAAGTTTCCTTGAGCCTTATCATTGTCAATGTTTGGGGCTTCCATACCTTTTTTATCGATTTTACGTTGGGATGTAACCTTATTTTCTTTTATCGGAGCTTGTGTATTTACAGGGGGTGTTCCTACTGGTTCTAACTGTACAGGGTTATCAGTTGTATTTCTTTTTGCAGACTGNCTTGAAATTCTTTAGAATCTTCCCCTTCTTGCATGATCCAAATAGGATCATTTTGATTCTCCTGATCATTATATGTTTCAGTAAATTCATCTAATGATTCAAGAAACTTCCTAAGATGCTCATCATCTTCGAAAACCTACCAATGTTGTATATTATTAGGTATTGAAGGGCGATGTCTCATTTGTATATAATATTTTAAATTAAAAGCAGTCGGGGGTGTAAAAGTTGATGCAGCTTTTGCTAAAGCATCAGCCTGTTGATTTTCGGATCTAGGAACGAAATGAAAATTCACAGAAGTAAAGAAATTTTCAATTAAATCCCAGACACAATTTCTATAAGACTGTAATCTAGGATGCTTAGCTTGATATTGTCGATTTACTTGTTTTATGATTAATTCAGCATCACCAAAGACTTCAAGATTTTTAATTTTCATCCTTCTAGCAGCTTCTAATCCAAGTACTAGAGCTTCATATTCACACACATAACAAATTGATCATCGGGAGCGATAAGAAGAGCTCCAACCCCAGCTCCAAGATAGGAAGATGCACCATCAAAATACATTTTCCATATACTAGTTTTATATACATTTTTCTCTATTTTTTTTTTTTTTAATTTTTTCTTCTGTACATTTATCATCTATATCTACTTCAAAATCATCATCTAATGATAATATACAGTTTCCTAAATCTTGGTCAACAATATAAACTGGATGATTGTTAGGATTATTTGGGTCACTTACAGTAAATGCCAACCTAGTCTCCCTGTAAAGACGAGTAAATTCACCTTTGAAAACAGGGATTGTAGCATATGTCATATCTAGCTGGAGGGATCCTCCAAGCTTAGCGCCCCATGATCTAGATAATAGCATTCCATATTTTGGGGGGATATCAGTGACTACTACATCCATAAGGATACTTTTAGCAGGTATCTGGGCCAAATTTACTACTAGGTCTTTAATCATTCCTATGCATTTAACTTTCCTTGAATCGAAAGAATACAAATCACCATAGGGTCTTGTGATTTCGAGGCCAAGTATTTCCATTTTTTCCTTTGGAATAACATTATGGGAAGCTCCAGAATCCAACATACAGTTATGTAAAAGGTGGTAAAAAAGAGTTAATGTAATATAAAAAGGAGCCACTGTATCTCTTGCACCTTCGACGTGTGGACCGAAAACTAGGATAGGATTATCATCTTCTAAGTTAATAGCGTCGGCCTGACTTTCATCTTCAGAAAAGTTAATCATTTTGGCTATTTGTTTTCGGTATACTAGATTTTTAGCTAATTCGAAAAGGGGGATAGGAATTTTAATTTTACTTATTTCATTTTCCAAGTTAAAGTTTCCTTGAGCCTTATAATTGTCAATGTTTGGGGCTTCCATACCTTTTTTATCGGTTTTACGTTGGGATGTAACCTTATTTTCTTTTATCGGAGCTTGTGTATTTACAGGGGGTGTTCCTACTGGTTCTAACNACTTCAAGATTTTTAATTTTCATCCTTCTAGCAGCTTCTAATCCAAGTACTAGAGCTTCATATTCACACACATTATTTGTACAATCTGTATACCAATGGAGCCTGTATGAAAAAGGAATAACAAATTGATCATCGGGATCGATAAAAAGAGATCCAGCCCCAGCTCCAAGATAGGAAGATGCACCATTAAAATACATTTTCCATATACCAGTTTTATATACATTTTTCTCTATTTCTTTTTTTAATTTTTTTTTTCTGTACATTTATCATCTATATCTACTTCAAAATCATCATCTAACGATAATATACAGTTTCCTAAATCTTGGTCGACAATATAAACTGGATGATTGTTAAGATTATTTGGGTCACTTACAGTAAATGCCAACCTAGTCTCCCTGTAAAGACGAGTAAATTGACCTCCGAAAACATGGATTGTAGCATATGTCATATCTAGCTGGAGGGATCCTCCAAGATTAGCGCCCCATGATCTAGATAATAACATTCCATATTTTGGGGGGATATCAACGACTACTACATCCATAAGGATAATTTTAGCAGGTATCTGGGCCAAATTTACCACTAGGTCTTTAATCATTCCTATGCATTTAACTTTTCTTGAATTGAAAGAATACAAATCACCATAGGGTCTTGTGATTTCAAGGCCAAGTTTTTCCATTATTGCCTTTGGCATAACATTATGGGAAGCTCCAGAATCCAACATACAGTTATGTAAAAGGTGGTAAAAAAGAGTTAATGTAATATAAAAAGGAGCCACTGTATCTCTTGCACCTTCGACGTGTGGACCGAAAACTAGGATAGGCTTATCATCTTCTAAGTTAATAGTGTCGGCCTGACTTTCATCTTCAGAAAAGTTAATCATTTTGGCTATTTGTTTTCAGTATACTAGATTTTTAGCTAATTCAACAAGGGGGTTAGGAATTTTAATTTTACTTATTTAGTTTTCCAAGTTAAAGTTTCCTTGAGCCTTATCATTGTCAATGTTTGGGGCTTCCATACCTTTTTTATCGGTTTTACGTTGGGATGTAACCTTATTTTCTTTTATCGGAGCTTGTGTATTTACAGGGGGTGTTCCTACTGGTTCTAACTGTACATGGTTATCAATTGTATTTCTTTTTGCAGACTGTTTAAATGCAACTTTTGGATTTACCTCATCGGTATCATTTCTTAACAATCCCTTTTTTGTTTGAACATTAGGGAGATTTTTATTTCTTGGTCTCAGATTGTATTTTCCTTGTAAGTCAGCAATAATATCATCTGCAATATTTTGATATGTAAAATCATGAGTGATATTATTGTTAACCTGTTTTTCTGAGGTACTTTCTTTAATCAAAGACGCTTCATAATCTTGTCTAGACAAGTAAGGGGATTTATTATCATCACCAAGATTATTAATATCTTCATCCAATTATTCAAAATCGCCCAAATCTTCCTCTCCAATATAATTTTCACTTTTAAAGGGTGCTTGAATTTTTTGATCTTCATTTTTCATCGTTTTATATGGTCCTTGAGGTTCAGGATTTTTTCTAAAATCTTTTCTGGGAAAATTATCTCTTCTGGGTTTTTCTAGCTCCATTTTCGAGATCTTGTTTGAAAGTTCTCAAATAACCCTAGTCATCTCTTCTAATTTATCTCCAGAAGATTTTCTTGAACCTGAAGGTCCACCTTGTTCTTTGAATTTTTTTATTTTCTTTATTTACATTTTCTGTCTTTGCTTTAAGTTTCCCTGATGCCATCATATTGGATTCAATTTCAACTGCATCATCTTTCATTTTAGAGAGATCTAATGTTCTCCTTTCTCTCAATAGTAAAGCAAAGTTGGGATCAAAAGCACCAGCAAAAGTCACTTTTGCTGCGGGTTGTGAAGGTTTAACTTTAGCTGGATTTTTATTGTATAATTTATTAAACCTTTGTGTGAATTCCAGAACTGACTCTGAGTTTATCTTTTTGAGGGCTTAGAATTTGGTTAGATAGTAGAGGTGATCCTTCCTTTCACCCCATTGTCTGATGAATGCACTCTCAAGCTCTTCATAGGATCTTAATGATCCAACTGGAAAGGATCGAAACCAATTTCTCACCTGTCCCTCAAAAGTTTGAACAAGTAATCTAGAATAAACATCCTCATGTTCTATTCTAAGAATATCTGCAAATTGATCGAAAAATTTTATATGTTCTTGTGCAGTCAAATCACCCTCCCCTGTAAATTTTGGGAGCCTCTTCATATAGTTCTCAGGGAGATCATGAAGAGGAACAGGAAGAACGAGGGGAGCGTATCTAGCAGCCACTTTGGCAAAAATCCCGGGAAGTGGTACTTGACCACCTCCAGGAGCACCACCTCCAGCTCCAACACCTCCTTGTGCCACCATGGTTAGATTAGGGACTGAAGTTTGGACAGTGTTTGGAGAATATTCTCAGAAAACTAGAGACAAAACTTTGGGAAAAGAGAAAGTGTCAAAAGAGGGGGGAAGTGAAAGAGATCTTTCAAAAGTTTTCGATGAGTTTGATTGTGTGAATATAGGATGATCTTTAGAATAAGTTGATAAAAAGGATTTGTTTAATTGATTTTCTTGGTTTTAAATTTTTTTCCGGATTAGAGACTGGCGAGGTCTGTTTACTATCCGGGTTTTTTCTGGTGTTCTTACGGCTACTAGCCAGTTTATTTAGTGTGGAGTCGCCAAGTGAAAAATAATTTATCCTTAGAAAGTTTTCTGTTCTTTTTCACTATCAACAACAGAAAAAAATCAATGTCATTCTACTCAGGGAAATAGTTCGTTTTTTCGTTCCCCGGCAACGGCGCCAAAAAGATGTTATTCCCGAGTTTATGTTTTAAGGCTATAAAACATATCGTCAAGGCATCCGGAAATGATTTAAAGAAAATATTTGGAATTAAGGAATTAAAGAAAGATCAAAGCAGATTCAGTTTCTCAACTGCCTCTGTCTTGCTTCCTGTTGCTCTTGGATGCTAATGTCTCGCTCAATAGAAGCCCATGATCATTTTAACTCATCCCTATTGGTCGCTGTTTGTAAAATAGTGTTAAATAAGCTTAGGGAAATGCTGGTTTGATCCTGAAGGCCCGGTTCTACGTTAGGTTGTCTGCTATTAGGGACAGTCATGGATGGTAAAGTTTAAAAGGTTTATAAAATGGGTTTTTAATCAATTGGTTACTTCATACTTCCAGAGATGATATCAATGAAAACAATTTTAAAATCTATAACAGTAATGTAAAAACACATTCAAGGCCGTTTCCTGGTTTTGTAACAATTTTGAAATTGTAAACAACGAAACAAAATACAGAGAAATATAAGGCTTTTATCAAGAAATAATCTTATATTTCAATTAACGATGATGAAAGAAAAACAAGATTTCTAATAGAGTTAAATATTAAGGAACCGAAGGTTTTGCAAGTCTTAAAATTACTAAAGTAATTTCAGAGGAAAGACTGTAATACTTTCAACATCCAAACCAATCTAAAATAGTAAATAACAATGTATATACATTCAAATTGATTTACTTGTTAGAAAAAAAAAACACTTTAATAGGAAAATTTAACAAAGCATGATAAACATGGGAAGACACATAGTTACAAAGTTGCAGGATCCAGAATCTTGTTTGCAATTTATATTCCGATGAACCNATTTACCTCATCTGTATCATTTCTTAACAATCCCTTTTTTGTTTGAACATTAGGGAGATTTTTATTTCTTGGTCTCAGATTGTATTTTCCTTGTAAGTCAGCAATAATATCATCTACAATATTTTGATATGTAAAATCATGAGTGATATTATTGTTAACCTGTTTTTCTGAGGTACTTTCTTTAATCAAAGACGCTTCATAATCTTGTCTAGACAAGTAAGGGGATTTATTATCATCACCAAGATTATTAATATCTTCATCCAATTCTTCAAAATCGCCCAAATCTTCCTCTCCAATATAATTTTCACTTTTAAAGAGTGCTTGAATTTTTTGATCTTCATTTTTCATCGTTTTATATGGTCCTTGAGGTTCAGGATTTTTCCGGAAATCTTTTCTGGGAAAATTATCTCTTCTGGGTTTTTCTAGCTCCATTTTCGAGATCTTGTTTGAAAGTTCTCGAATAAACCTAGCCATCTCTTCTAATTTATCTCTAGAAGATTTTCCTGAACCTGAAGGTCCACCTTGTTCTTTGAATTTTTTATTTTTTTTATTTACATTATCGGTCTTTGCTTTAAGTTTCCCTGGTGCCATCATATTGGATTCGATTTCAACTGCATCATCTTTCATTTTAGAGAGATATAATGATCTCCTTTCTCTCAATAGTAAATCAAAGTTTGGATCAAAAGCACCAGCAAAAGTCACTTTTGCTGCGGGTTGTGAAGGTTTTACTTCAGCTGGAATTTTATTGTATAATTTATTAAACCTTTGTGTGAATTCCAGAACTGACTCTGAGTTTATCTTTTTGAGGGCTCCAAATTCGGTTAGATAGTAGAGGTGATCCTTCCTTTCACCCCATTGTCTGATGAATGCACTCTCAAGCTCTTCATAGGATCTTAATGATCCAACTGGTAAGGATTGAAACCAAGTTCTCACCTGTCCCTCAAAAGTTTGAACAAGTAATCTAGAATAAACATCCTCATGTTCTATTCCAAGTATATCTACAAATTGATCGAAAAAGTTTATATGTTCTTGTGCAGTCAAATCACCCTCCCCTGTAAATTTCGGGAGCCTCTTCATATAGTTCTCAGGGAGATCATGAAGAGGAACAAGAAGAATGAGGGGAGCACATCTAGCAGCCACTTTGGCAAAAATCCCGGGAAGTGGTACTTGACCACCTCCAGGAGCACCACCTCCATCTCCAGCACCTCCTTGTGCCGCCATGGTTAGATTAGGGACTGAAGTTTGGACAGTGTTTGGAGAAGATTCTCAGAAAACTGGAGATGAAACTTTGGGAAAAGAGAAAGTGTCAAAAGAGGGGGGAAGTGAAAGAGATCTTTCAAAAGTTTCCGATGAGTTTGATTGTGTGAAGATAGGCTGATCTGTAGAATAAGTTGATAAAAGGATTTGTTTAATTGATTTTCTTGATTTTAATTTTTTTTCCGGATTAGAGACTGGGGAGGTCTGTTTACTATCTAGGTTTTTTCTGGTGTTCTTACGGCTACTAGCCAGTTTATTTAGTGTGGATTCGCCAAGTGAAAAATAATTTAGCCTTAGAAAGTTTTCTATTCTTGTTCACTATCAACAACTGAAAAATATCAATGTCGTTCTACCCAGGGAAATAGTTCGTTTCTTCGTTCCCCGACAACGGCGCCAAAAAGATGTTGTTCCCGAGTTTATGTTTTAAGGCTATAAAACATACCATCAAGGCATCCGAAAACGATTTAAAGAAAATATTTGGAATTAAGGAATTAAAGAAAGATCAGAGCAGATTCAGTTTCTCAACTGCCTCTGTCTTGCTTCCTGTTGCTCTTGGATGCTAATGTCTCGCTCAATAGCAGCCCATGATCGTTCTAACTCAGCCCTATTGGTCGCTGTTTGTAAAATAGTGTTAAATAAGCTTAGGGCAATGCCGGTTTGATCTTGAAGGCCCGGTTCTATGTTAGGTTGTCTGCTATTAGGGATAGTCATGGATGGTAAAGTTTAAAAGGTTTATAAAATGGGTTTTTAATCAATTGGTTACTTTAGACTTCCAGAGATGATATCAATGAAAACAGTTTTAAAATCTATAACAGTAATGTAAAAACACATTCAAGGCCGTTTCCTGGTTTTGTAACAATTTTGAAATTGTAAACAACGAAACAAAATATAGAGAAATATAAGGATTTTATTAAGAAAGAATCTTATATTTCAATTAACGATGATGAAAGAAAAAACAAGATTTCTAACAGAGTTAAATATTAAGGAACCGAAGGTTTTACAGGTCTTAAAATTACTAAAGTAATTTCAGAGGAAAGATTGTAATACTTTCAACATCCAAACCAATTTGAAATAGTAAACAACAATGTATATAAATTCAAATTGATTTACTTGTTAGAAAAAAAAAACACTTTAAAAGGAAAATTTAACAAAGCATGATAAACAAGAGAAGACACATAGTTACAAAGTTGTAGTATCCAGAATCTTGTTTGTGATTTATATTCCGATGAACCTCAAAATTGAATTTACAAAAAATGGCTATCTCCCAAGTTTCTGAAGCCCTTGCTCAGCCTTTTGAAATTATATTTATACATTTCTATCAAATTTTTTTGTTGGTAACTAACCAACTCCCTAATATTATGGTTACATAAAATAATGTCAACCGTTTACAATTTCTTTCAAAGTTCTAATAAATAAAAACATTTTAAAAGTTTTAAATTTGCGTTGACGAACTTTCTTTCTCTGCTTCAACGCATTGAACGCATTTGCCCAAAAAGTTTACTAAGATCCTGGGAGCCTTAGGTATCTCATTTTCTTCAAAAGAGAAAAATCTTCTCTATGAATCTGGCAAAAGAGAAAAATCTTCTCTGTAAATTCTTTTACCACCCCTTGGGGAACCTATAAGTATTTGAGAATTCCTTTTGGACCAACCAACACATGGGATCCTTTTCAACATGCCATGGACTATGGTTCCAGGGATCTGATCGGGAAACTTATAGAGATATATCAGGATGATCTAACCGCCATCTCCAAAAAGGGGGAACAACATATCCAACACTTAAGAACTATTTTCCATAGAGGTAGGGAGTATGACATTTCTCTCAACCCTAAGAAATCAATTTTTGGTGTTGACAAGTGTAAGTTACTTGGCCATATCATTTCTAAATATGGAATCAGGATAGACCCTACCAGAGTTGAATCCATCGGGAAGATCCCTCTCCCTAAGGACAAGAAAGCCCTGGAATATTTCTTTGGTTAGATTAACTTCATAAGGAGATTAATTCCAAACTTTGCCGAAATTGTTAAACCCCTTAACAAGTTGCTAAAGAAGGACACCCATTTTGAATGGGAAAGTTAAGGTAAGTTGTCCTTTCAGCATATCAAGGAGGGAATAATTGTTGCACCATTCCTGGTTAGCTTGAATTTTTCCAAAGACTTCATCATATTTTCTTTCACTTCAAAGGACACAATTTCAAGGGTTTTGTTACAAAAGAATGATCAAGGGGACGAACAACTGATTGCTTTCATGAGAAAAAATATTAGGGACTCATAATTGAATTACACCATTACGGAAAAACAAGATTACGTTATAGTCAAGTCTCTCAAACACTTTCTAACTTATGTAGGATACAACAAGATCAAAGCATTTGTCCCCTACCCCACTGTAAAATACATTTTATCACAACAAGATTGCCTTGGATCAAGGGGAAAGTGGGTTTCACAAATATAGGAATATGATTTGGAGATCAAACCAATAAAGAGAATTAAAGGGAAAGGACTGGAAAAAATGATGACATAAAGCAATCAAGAGGCCAGTGAGGTGGGAGAAAAAGAACAACTCAACATTGTCATAAGTGAGATTGAGAACAATGAATGGTATTCAGATATCATTTATTACTTGAAAACCATCACTTTCCTAGATCATTTAGTGGAACAAAAAATAAGAGATTTGAGACCCAAAGCTATGAAGTATTTCCTAATAGAGAACGATCTCGGGTGGAGGAACCCAGATGGGGTGATCCTCAGATGTGTTAATAAAGAAGAAGCTGACAAGTTATTGATCGACCTTCATGCATGGCATTGTTGTGGCCATTTTGCAACATGCACCACTGCCCAAAAGATTTTAAGGGTAGGATACTATTGGCCTACTATTTTATTTAACACACATCGATATGTTAGATCTTGTTAACCATGCCAATTTTTTACTAGCAAGCAACGCCTTCCTTCCCTTCCCCTTAAGCCAATCATTGTAGAAGAACACTTTCAACAATGGGGATTAGATTTAATTGGTGAATTCAAGGACAACTCTAGTAATGGATATCAATGGATTTTGACTGCCACTAATTACTTCACCGGATGGGTGGAAGATGTCCCAACAAAGAAAGCAACAAAATAAGTTGTGATGAAATTCCTCGAGGAAAATATTATTACTAGATTTGGTGTCCTTGCTAAGATAACCACCGATAATGCCAAAGAATTTAGTTCAATGGTGCTCAATGAGTTTTTCTTCAAGTATGGAATTGTTTTATCACACTCAAATTATTATCGTCAGGGGAATGGGTTGGTAGAATCCAACAACAAAAACATTATGANCCTGAAGGTCCACCTTGTTCTTTGAATTTTTTATTTTCTTTATTTACATTTTCGGTCTTTGCTTTAAGTTTCCCTGATGCCATCATATTGGATTCGATTTCAACTGCATCATCTTTCATTTTAGAGAGATATAATGATCTCCTTTCTCTCAATAGTAAATCAAAGTCGGGATCAAAAGCACCAACAAAAGTCACTTTTGCTATGGGTTGTGAAGGTTTTACTTCAGCTGGAATTTTATTGTATAATTTATTAAACCTTTGTGTGAATTCCAGAACCGACTCTGAGTTTTTCTTTTTGAGGGCTCCAAATTCGGTTAGATAGTAGAGGTGATCCTTCCTTTCACCCCATTGTCTGATGAATGCACTCTCAATCTCTTCATAGGATCTTAATGATCCAACTGGTAAGGATTGAAACCAAGTTCTCACCTGTCCCTCAAAAGTTTGAACAAGTAATCTAGAATAAACATCCTCATGTTCTATTCCAAGTATATCTACAAATTGATCAAAAACGTTTATATGTTCTTGTGCAGTCAAATCACCCTCCCCTGTAAATTTCGGGAGCCTCTTCATATAGTTCTCAGGGAGATCATGAAGAGGAACAAGAAGAACGAGGGGAGCGCATCTAGCAGCCTCTTTGGCAAAAATCCCGGGAAGTGGTACTTGACCACCTCCAGGAGCACCACCTCTATCTCCAGCACCTCCTTGTGCCACCATGGTTAGATTAGGGACTGAAGTTTGGACAGTGTTTGGAGAAGATTCTCAGAAAACTAGAGATGAAACTTCGGGAAAAGAGAAAGTGTCAAAAGAGGGGGGAAGTGAAAGAGATCTTTCAAAAGTTTCCGATGATTTTGATTGTGTGAAGATAGGCTGATCTGTAGAATAAGTTGATAAAAGGATTTGTTTAATTGATTTTCTTGATTTTAATTTTTTTTCTGGATTAGAGACCGGGGAGGTCTGTTTACTATCTAGGTTTTTTCTGTTGTTCTTACGGCTACTAGCCAGTTTATTTAGTGTGGATTCGCCAAGTGAAAAATAATTTAGCCTTAGAAAGTTTTCTCTTCTTGTTCACTATCAACAACAGAAAAATATCAATGTCGTTCTACCCAGGGAAATAGTTCGTTTCTTCGTTCCCCGGCAACGGCGCCAAAAAGATGTTGTTCCTGAGTTTATGTTTAAAGGCTATAAAACATACCGTCAAGGCATCCGAAAATGATTTAAAGGAAAGATTTGGAATTAAGGAATTAAAGAAAGATCAGAGCAGATTCAGTTTCTCAACTGCCTCTGTCTTGCTTCCTGTTGCTCTTGGATGCTAATGTCCCGCTCAATAGCAGCCCATGATCGTTCTAACTCAGCCCTATTGGTCGCTGTTTGTAAAATAGTGTTAAATAAGCTTAGGGCAATGCTGGTTTGATCTTGAAGGCCCGGTTCTATGTTAGGTTGTCTGCTATTAGGGATAGTCATGGATGGTAAAGTTTAAAAGGTTTATAAAATGGGTTTTTAATCAATTGGTTACTTCAGACTTCCAGAGATGATATCAATGAAAACAATTTTAAAATCTATAACAGTAATGTAAAAACACATTCAAGGCCGTTTCCTGGTTTTGTAACAATTTTGAAATTGTAAACAACGAAACAAAATATAGAGAAATATAAGGCTTTTATTAAGAAAGAATCTTATATTTCAATTAACGATGATGAAAGAAAAAACAAGATTTCTAACAGAGTTAAATATTAAGGAACCGAAGGTTTTACAAGTCTTAAAATTACTAAAGTAATTTCAGAGGAAAGATTGTAATACTTTCAACATCCAAACCAATCTGAAATAGTAAACAACAATGTATATAAATTCAAATTGATTTACTTGTTAGAAAAAAAAACACTTTAAAAGGAAAATTTAACAAAGCATGATAAACAAGAGAAGACACATAGTTACAAAGTTACAGTATCCAGAATCTTGTTTGTGATTTATATTCCGATGAACCTCAAAACTGAATTTACAAAAAATGGCTATCTCCCAAGTTTCTGAAGCCCTTGCTCAGCCTTTTGAAATTATATTTATACATTTCTATCAAATTTTTTTGTTGGTAACTAACCAACTCCCTAA
>JZKD02S1763721.1:63157-78002 GCA_000966675.3 Picea glauca
AAGTGCTCAAAGACATTATGCGACTTGCCAAGCTTGGATATGGGAGGGTTGATGAGGTGTCCTATTGGGTAGATATTTCCCTAGGTCGAGTGTTTCTCAAGTGATCCCTCTCTAATCCATGTGAAGTAGATGAAGTGGTTAAGGATCAAGACTCATTGGGCATGGCATTCATGACATACAAAGGGGTTGTAGTGTCTCATTCATGGGTGCCTTTGTAGAGGGTGTGTGGAACCTTCATTTGCAATGCACTTTTTTCAAGCCCGTCTTCTTTCCATTCATTGTTTCTTTAATTTTTTAGAGGACGATTTGAAGGCCACTAGCCTAGCATGTTGTCCAAATAATGATGGTGTCACTCATAAATACCTTGCAGAAATGAGAAGGCTAGTTCATGATGAGACCCCCTTTCTCTCAGTTGTGCAACTAACAGCCACTACCCTAGCTTGGTAGCCAAATGATGGTAATTTCATACCTCTATATACCCATGATCATGATAGGTCAGCTCATGATGAGATCTCTTATCCTCCAACTAACCCCCTAAGCATTCTATCATTTATTCTTGTGGGTTCCCTTTTTCTTACAGAGAAGAATTTCATTGTTTTCTCGGTCGATCCCTGAGAGAAGCATCTGGAAGGTTTATATATAGGATTTGATCTTTTATCCAACAGTAATCCCTTTGGGCCTTCATCCCCTTGTTCCCATAGAATGAGGGACAACCCCTTCTTGGGTCAATACACCCTAAAATCCCAAGCGACAAGGAAATGGGGGGGGTTAGGTGATGGAAAGGGGTAAGTATGGCTGGGAATGGTATGATGGATCTTCAAGGGAGTTCCTAGTAGTAAAAGAATTCCCTAGGAAGACCACTTACTAGGGAATAATGTCAACCACCAAGGTGAAACATGGAAAAACACATAATGTACAAGCATATGTCATGAAATCTAAAGTAGTCTAATATACGATGTACTCAAATGCCTCAAATATTGAAATAACAACACTCACCATAA
Source organism: Picea glauca (assembly GCA_000966675.3). Lineage (NCBI taxonomy): Eukaryota > Viridiplantae > Streptophyta > Pinopsida > Pinales > Pinaceae > Picea > Picea glauca. Next base: position 64,159 of record JZKD02S1763721.1, read on the forward strand.
CACCTGACTTGCACCTCATGGAGTAAGGCCCAGTGCCTCCCGGAATCCAGCTATTGTGGTGGATTCCATCTGAACATCATGACCTCTATGCTAGTGAGAAGGGTCTCCATCCGTGCAAATAGATATTGTTGGTCATGTAGTCTCTCGGTACTCCATATTTGCAACATGAGGGCCTCGAGACATAATCTCCTTAGTTATCCCTCAAAATGGGGATAACATCTAGCTCTACTTGGGGACATGTACTCTCCATAGAGTGCATGAGAACCGCAGGATCTCATCGTAGACATGTGCCTGCCAAAACTCAGAAAAAAGAAGCATAGCATCTAGGGTGGTGTTATTACCCTTCATCCATATACATAAAAATCCAAAATAAAAACTAATCTAGAAAAGAAAAATTTTGACATTTTTTCAAAAAATTATAAACTAAGCATGAAATCAATATGCAAGTAGAGTAAAATGAAAGAATTAAATGCATCTAAACTAATATGAGCAATCAAGATGCAAATGCAAGGAAAGAAAAATGACCTACCTACTTACTTNCGTCAAGCCTCCAAAGGTGATGTTTTTCCTCTCCTAAGAAAAATGTTTGTCATGCAAGGGCTAGGTCACGTCATTAATGATGTCTTCTAGGCCTCCGAAGGTATATCTCTCTCATATGGCATGTGAGCCCTTGGCATCCAACCTGTGGGCTTCAGGCCCCATGGAATCCCAAGCTAGTCTTGTTCCTCCAAAATTGTCCACCAACTAGGTCCTGCAAAGACAAATAAGCATGCCCTCCAAGGATCTCAAGTCATAATATAATGGTGAGTAAATCAAATCAATAAATGAGCCACCTAATCATGTGCATCAATTATTACCCAATCAAACAAGTAAGTGCTCAAAGACATTATGCGACTTGCCAAGCTTGGATATGGGAGGGTTGATGAGGTGTCCTATTGGGTAGATATTTCCCTAGGTCGAGTGTTTCCCAAGTGATCCCTCTCTAATCCATGTGAAGTAGATGAAGTGGTTAAGGATCAAGACTCACTGGGCGTGGCGTTCATGACATACAAAGGGGTTGTAGTGTCTCATTTATGGGTGCCTTTGTAGAGGGTGTGTGGAACCTTCATTTGCAATGCACTTTTTTCAAGCCCGTCTTCTTTCCATTCATTGTTTATTTAATTTTTTAGAGGATGAGTTGAAGGCCACTATCCTAGCGTGTTGTCCAAATAATGATGGTGTCACTCATAAATACCTTGCAGAAATGAGAAGGCTAGTTCATGATGAGACTCCCTTTCTCTCAGTTGTGCAACTAACAGCCACTACCCTAGCTTGGTAGCCAAATGATGGTAATGTCATACCTCTATATACCCATGATCATGATAGGTCATCTCATGATGAGATCTCTTATCCTCCAACTAACCCCCTAAGCATTCTATCATTTATTCTTGTGGGTTCCCTTTTTCTTACAGAGAAGAATTTCATTGTTTTCTTAGTCGATCCCTGAGAGAAGCATATGGAAGGTTTATATATAGGATTTGATATTTTATCCAACAGTAATCCCTTTGGGCCTTCATTCCCTTGTTCCCATAGAATGAGGGGCAACCCCTTCTTGGGTCAATACACCCTAAAATCCCAAGCGACAAGGAAATGGGGGGTTTTAGGTGATGGAAAGGGGTAAGTATGGTTGGGAATGGTATGATGGATATTCAAGGGAGTTCCTAGTATTAAAACCATTCCCTAGGAAGACCACTTACTAGGGAACAATGTCAACCACCAAGGTGAAACATGGAAAAACACATAATTTACAAGCATATGTCATGAAATCTAAAGTAGTCTAATATACAATGTACTCAAATGCCTCAAATATTGAAATAACAACACTCACCACAACACCTGACTTGCACCTCATGGAGTAAGGCCCAGTGCCTCCCGGAATCTAGCTATTGTGGTGGATTCCATCTGAAAATCATGACCTCTATGCTAGTGAGAAGGGTCTCCATCCGTACAAATAGATATTGTTGGTCATGTAGTCTCTCGGTACTCCATATTTGCAACATGAGGGCCTCGAGACATAATCTCCTTAGTTATCCCTCAAAATGGGGATAACATCTAGCTCTACTTGGGGACATGTACTCTCCATAGAGTGCATGAGAACCGCAGGATCTCATCGTAGACATGTGCCTGCCAAAACTCAGAAAAAAGAAGCATAGCATCTAGGGTGGTGTTATTACCCTTCATCCATATACATAAAAATCCAAAATAAAAACTAATCTAGAAAAGAAAAATTTTGACATTTTTTCAAAAAATTATAAACTAAGCATGAAATCAATATGCAAGTAGAGTAAAATGAAATAATTAAATGCATCTAAACTAATATGAGCAATCAAGATCCAAATGCAAGTAAAGAAAAATGACCTACCTACTTACTTGGGACCTGGGCCCTAAATAAGTCATGTGTCACCTTGGAAATAATGTTTGAGGAGATATCCATTACCCGGTAGTGGCANTTTGAAGGCCACTAGCCTAGCATGTTGTCCAAATAATGATGGTGTCACTCATAAATACCTTGCAGAAATGAGAAGGCTAGTTCATGATGAGACCCCCTTTCTCTCAGTTGTGCAACTAACAGCCACTACCCTAGCTTGGTAGCCAAATGATGGTAATTTCATACCTCTATATACCCATGATCATGATAGGTCAGCTCATGATGAGATCTCTTATCCTCCAACTAACCCCCTAAGCATTCTATCATTTATTCTTGTGGGTTCCCTTTTTCTTACAGAGAAGAATTTCATTGTTTTCTCGGTCGATCCCTGAGAGAAGCATCTGGAAGGTTTATATATAGGATTTGATCTTTTATCCAACAGTAATCCCTTTGGGCCTTCAGCCCCTTGTTCCCATAGAATGAGGGACAACCCCTTCTTGGGTCAATACAACCTAAAATCCCAAGCGACAAGGAAATGGGGGGGGTTAGGTGATGGAAAGGGGTAAGTATGGTTGGGAATGGTATGATGGATCTTCAAGGGAGTTCCTAGTAGTAAAATAATTCCCTAGGAAGACCACTTACTAGGGAACAATGTCAACCACCAAGGTGAAACATGGAAAAACACATAATGTACAAGCATATGTCATGAAATCTAAAGTAGTCTAATATACAATGTACTCAAATGCCTCAAATATTGAAATAACAACACTCACCATAACACCTGACTTGCACCTCATGGAGTAAGGCCCAATGCCTCCCAGAATCCAGCTATTGTGGTGGATTCCATCTGAACATCATGACCTCTATGCTAGTGAGAAGGGTCTCCATCCATGCAAATAGATATTGTTGGTCACGTAGTCTCTCGGTACTCCATATTTGCAACATGAGGGCCTCGAGACATAATCACCTTAGTTATCCCTCAAAATGGGGATAACATCTAGCTCTACTTGGGGACATGTACTCTCCATAGAGTGCATGAGAACCACAGGATCTCCTGGTAGACATGTGCCATCCAAAACTCAGAAAAAAGCAGCATAGCATCTAGGGTGGTGTTATCACCCTTCATCCATATACATAAAAATCCAAAATAAAAACTAATCTAGAAAAGAAACATTTTGACATTTTTTCAAAAAATTATAAAATAAGCATGAAATCAATATGCAAGTAGAGTAAAATGAAAGAATTAAATGCATCTAAACTAATATGAGCAATCAAGATGCAAATGCAAGGAAAGAAAAATGACCTACCTACTTACTTGGGACCTGGGCCCTAAATAAGTCATGTGTCACCTTGGAAATAATGTTTGAGGAGATATCCATTACCCGGTAGTGGCATCCTCCTCCCTTCTGTCGTGGATAAGTAGAAAGAGTCTGGCCCAAATACTTCCTCTATCTTGTAGGGCCCTAACCAAAGATTTTCGAACTTTTGATGCATTCCTGATTTTTCTCTCCTCTTGTCCCACATTAAGACCTGGTCCCCTTCCTTGAAGTCTCTCTACCTTGCCTTCCGATCAGAGGTTCATTTCGCCCTTTCTTGGTTCTTTTCCATTTGATCAAATTCCATTCTTTGAGTTTCATCCAATTCCATGAGTTGGTCAATTCATGCCTGTAATGATTCTTTATTTGTACTGAATTGTTGGGCTATTTATAATGTTGGAATGTGGAGATTTATAGGAAAGTGAACTTCTAACTCGTACACCAACTCAAAAGGGGTCTTTATGGTGGAGGACTTGGTATTTGTGTGGTGTTCCCACAAGGCATACTTAATTTTGTTGTCCCAACTCTTCTTTCTTTCCCCAACAATCTTTTTCAAAATGTTCATAATGTTTTTGTTGTTGGATTCTACCAACCCNTTCTCTCCTCTTGTCCCACATTAAGACCCGGTCCCCTTCCTTGAAGTCTCTTTGCCTTGCCTTCCGATCAGAGGTTCCTTTCACCCTTTCTTGATTCTTTTCCATTTGATCAAATTCCATTCTTCGAGTTTCATCCAATTCCATGAGTTGGTCAATCCATGACTGCAATGATTCTTTATCTGTATTGAATTGTAGGGCTATTTATAATGTTGGAATGTGGAGATTTATAGGAAAGTGGACTTCTAACTCGTACACCAACTCAAAAGGGGTATTTATGGTTGAGGACTTGGTAGTTGTGTGGTGTTCCCACAAGGCATACTTAATTTTGTTGTCCCAACTCTTCTTTCTTTCCCCAACAATCTTTTTCAAAATGTTCATAATGTTTTTGTTGTTGGATTCTACCAACCCATTCCCCTGACGATAATAATTTGAGTGTGATAAAACAATTCCATACTTGAAGAAAAACTCATTGAGCACCATTGAACTAAAGGCTTTTGCATTATCGGTTGTTATCTTAGCAAGGACATCAAATCTAGTAATAATATTTTCCTCGAGGAATTTCATCACAACTTATTTTGTTGCTTTCTTTGTTGGGACATCTTCCACCCATCTGGTGAAGTAATTAGTGGAAATCAAAATCCATTGATATCCATTACTAGAGTTGTCCTTGAATTCACCAATTAAATCTAATCCCCATTGTTGAAAGGGTTCTTCTACAATGATTGGCTTAAGGGGAAGGGAAGGAAGGCGTTGCTTGGTGGTAAAAAATTGGCATGGTTGACAAGATCTAACATATCGATGTGTGTTGAACAAAATAGTAGGCCAATAGTATCCTACCCTTAAAATCTTATGGGCAGTTGTGCATGTTGCAAAATGGCCACAACAATGCTCTGCATGAAGGTCGGTCAATAACTTGTCAGCTTCTTCTTTATTAACACATCTGAGGATCACCCCATCTGGGTTCCTCCACCCGATATCGTTCTCTATTAGGAAATACTTCATAGCTTTGGGTCTCAAATCTCTTCTTTTTTGTTCTACTAAATGATCTAGGCAAGTGAGGGTTTTCAAGTAATAAATGATATATGAATACCATTAATTGTTCTCAATCTCACTTATGACAATGTTGAGTTGTTCTTTTTCTCCCACCTCACTGGCCTCTTGATTGCTTTATGTCATCATTTTTGCCAGTCCTTTCCCCTTAATTCTCTTTATTGGTTTGATCTCCAAATCATATTCCTATATTTGTGAAACCCACTTTCCCCTTGATCCGAGGCAATCTTNTTCTCTCCTCTTGTCCCACATTAAGACCCGGTCCCCTTCCTTGAAGTCTCTTTGCCTTGCCTTCCGATCAGAGGTTCCTTTCACCCTTTCTTGATTCTTTTCCATTTGATCAAATGCCATTCTTCGAGTTTCATCCAATTCCATGAGTTGGTCAATTCATGCCTGCAATGATTCTTTATCTGTACTGAATTGTAGGGCTATTTATAATGTTGGAATGTGGAGATTTATAGGAAAGTGAACTTCTAACTCGTACACCAACTCAAAAGGGGTATTTATGGTTGAGGACTTGGTAGTTGTGTGGTGTTCCCACAAGGCATACTCAATTTTCTTGTCCCAACTCTTCTTTCTTTCCCCAACAATCTTTTTCAAAATGTTCATAATGTTTTTGTTGTTGGATTCTACCAACCCATTCCCCTGACGATAATAATTTGAGTGTGATAAAACAATTCCATACTTGAAGAAAAACTCATTGAGCACCATTGAACTAAAGGCTTTTGCATTATCGGTGGTTATCTTAGCAAGGACATCAAATCTAGTAATAATATTTTCCTCGAGGAATTTCATCACAACTTATTTTGTTGCTTTCTTTGTTGGGACATCTTCCACCCATCCGGTGAAGTAATTAGTGGAAATCAAAATCCATTGATATCCATTACTAGAGTTGTCCTTGAATTCACCAATTAAATCTAATCCCCATTGTTGAAATGGTTCTTCTACAATGATTGGCTTAAGGGGAAGGGAAGGAAGGCATTGCTTGCTGGTAAAAAATTGGCATGGTTGACAAGATCTAACATATCGATGTGTGTTGAAGAAAATAGTAGGCCAATAGTATCCTACCCTTAAAATCTTATGGGCAGTTGTGCATGTTGCAAAATGGCCACAACAATGCTCTGCATGAAGGTCGGTCAATAACTTGTCAGCTTCTTCTTTATTAACACATCTGAGGATCACCCCATCTGGGTTCCTCCACCCGAGATCGTTCTCTATTAGGAAATACTTCATAGCTTTGGGTCTCAAATCTCTTCTTTTTTGTTCCACTAAATGATCTAGGCAAGTGAGGGTTTTCAAGTAATAAATGATATATGAATACCATTCATTGTTCTCAATCTCACTTATGAAAATGTTGAGTTGTTCTTTTTCTCCCACCGCACTGGCCTCTTGATTTCTTTATGTCATCATTTTTGCCAGTCCTTTCCCCTTAATTCTCTTTATTGGTTTGATCTCCAAATCATATTCCTATATTTGTGAAACCCACTTTCCCCTTGATCCGAGGCAATCTTGTTGTGATAAAATGTATTTTACAGTGGGGTAGGGGACAAATGCTTTGATCTTGTTGTATCCTACATAAGTTAGAAAGTGTTTGAGAGACTTGACTTTAACGTAAGCTTGTTTTTCCGTAATGGTGTAATTCAATTATGAGTCTCTAATATTTTTTCTCATGAAAGCAATCGGTTGTTCGTCCCCTTGATCATTCTTTTGTAACAAAACCCTTGCAATTGTGTCCTTTGAAGTGAAAGAAAATATGATGAAGTCTTTGGAAAACTTCAAGCTAACTAGGAATGGTGCAACAATTATTCCCTCCTTGATATGCTGAAAGGACAACTTACCTTAACTTTTCCATTCAAAATGGGTGTACTTCTTTAGCAACTTGTTAAGGGGATTAACAATTTCGGCAAAGTTTGGAATTAATCTCCTTATGAAGTCAATCTAACCAAAGAAAGATTACAGGGCTTTCTTGTCCTTAGGGAGAGGGATCTTCCCGATGGATTCAACTCTGGCAGGGTCTATCCTAATTCCATATTTAGAAATGATATGGCCAAGTAACTTACCCTTGTCAACACCAAAAATTGATTTCTTAGGGTTGAGAGAAATGCCATACTCCCTACATCTATGGAAAATAGTTCTTAAGTGTTGGATATGTTGTTCCCCCTTTTTGGATATGGCAGTTAGATCATCCTGATATATCTCTATAAGTTTCCTGATCAGATCCCTGAAAGCATAGTCCATGGCATGTTGAAAAGGAGCCCATGTGTTGGTTGGTCCAAAAGGAATTCTCAAATACTTATAGGTTCCCCAAGGGGTGGTAAAAGAATTTACAGATTAGATTTTTCTCTTTTGCCAGATTTACAGAGAAGATTTTTCTCTTTTGAAGCAAATGAGATACCTGAGGCTCCCAGGATCTTAGTAAACTTTTTGGGCAAATGTGTTCAATGCGTTGAAGCAGAGAAAGAAAGTTCGTCAACACAAATTTAAAACTTTTAAAATGTTTTTATTTATTAGAACTTTGAAAGAAATTATAAATGGTTGACATTATTTTATGTAACCATAATATTAGGGAGTTGGTTAGTTACCAACAAAAAAATTTGAAAGAAATGTATAAATATAATTTCAAAAGGCTGAGCAAGGGCTTCAGAAACTTGGGAGATAGCCATTTTTTGTAAATTCAGTTTTGGGGTTCATCGGAATATAAATCACAAACAAGATTCTGGATCCTGCAACTTTGTAACTATGTGTCTTCCCCTATTTATCATGCTTTGTTAAATTTTCCTTTTAAAGTGTTTTTTTTTTCTAACAAGTAAATCAATTTGAATTTATATACATTGTTGTTTACTATTTCAGATTGGTTTGGATGTTGAAAGTATTACAATCTTTCCTCTGAAATTACTTTAGTAATTTCAAGACCTGTAAAACCTTCGGTTCCTTAATATTTAACTATGTTAGAAATCTTGTTTTTCTTTCATCGTCGTTAATTGAAATATAAGATTCTTTCTTGATAAAATCCTTATATTTCTCTGTATTTTGTTTCGTTGTTTACAATTTCAAAATTGTTACAAAACCAGGAAACGGCCTTGAATGTGTTTTTACATTACTGTTATAGATTTTAAAATTGTTTTCATTGATATCATCTCTGGAAGTCTAAAGTAACCAATTGATTAAAAACCCATTTTATAAACCTTTTAAACCGTATAGTAAACAGACCTCGCCAGTCTCTAATCCGGAAAAAAAATTAAAATCAAGAAAATCAATTAAACAAATCATTTTATCAACTTATTCTACAGATCATCCTATCTTCACACAATCAAACTCATCAGAAACTTTTGAAAGATCTCTTTCACTTCCCCCCTCTTTTGACACTTTCTCTTTTTCCGAAGTTTCGTCTCTAGTTTTTCGAGAATCTTCTCCAAACACTGTCCAAACTTCAGTCCCTTATCTAACCATGGCGGCACAAGGAGGTGTTGGAGCTGGAGGTGGTGCTCCTGGAGGTGGTCAAGTACCACTTCCCGAGATTTTTGCCAAAGTGGCTGCTAGATACGCTCCCCTCTTTCTTCCTGTTCCTCTTCATGATCTCCCTGAGAACTATATGAAGAGCCTCCTAAAATTTACAGGGGAGGGTGATTTGACTGCACAAGAACATATAAAATTTTTCGATTAATTTGCAGATATACTTGGAATAGAACATGAGGATGTTTATTCTAGATTACTTGTTCAAACTTTTGAGGGACAGGTGAGAACTTGGTTTCGATCCTTACCAGTTGGATCATTAAGATCCTATTAAGAGCTTGAGAGTGCATTCATCAGACAATGGGGTGAAAGGAAGGATCACCTCTACTATATAACCAAATTCAGAGCCCTCAAAAAGAAAAACTCAGAGTCAGTTCTAGAATTCACACAAAGGTTTAATAAATTATACAATAAAATTCTAGCTAAAGTTAAACCTTCACAACCCGCAGCAAAAGTGACTTTTGTTGGTGCTTTTGATCCTGACTTTGCTTTACTATTGAGAGAAAGGAGATCATTAGATCTCTCTAAAATGCAAGATGATGTAGTTGAAATCGAATCCAATATGATGGCATCAGGGAAACTTAAAGCAAAGACCGAAAATGTAAATAAAGAAAATAAAAAATTCAAAGAAAAAGGTGGACCTTCAAGTTCAAGAAAATCTTCTGGAGATAAATTAGAAGAGATGGCTAGGGTTATTCGAGAACTTTCAAACAAGATCTCGAAAATGGAGCTAGAAAAACCCAGAAGAGATAATTTTCCCAGAAAAGATTTCCAGAAAAATCCTGAACCTCAAGGACCATATAAAATGATGAAAAATGAAGATCAAAAAATTCAAGCACCCTTTAAAAGTGAAAATTATATTGGAGAGGAAGATTTGGGCGATTTTGAAGAATTGGATGAAGATATTAATAATCTTGGTGATGATAATAAATCCCCTTACTTGTCTAGACAAGATTATGAAGCGTCTTTGATTAAAGAAAGTACCTAAGAAAAACAGGTTAACAATAATATCACTGATGATTTTACATATCAAAATATTGCAGATGATATTATTGTTGACTTACAAGGAAAATACAATCTGAGACCAAGAAATAAAAATCTCCCTAATGTTCAAACAAAAAAGGGATTGTTAAGAAATGATATCGATGAGGTAAATCCAAAAGTTGCAGATAAACAGTCTGCAAAAAGAAATACAACTGATAACCCTGTACAGTTAGAACCAGTAGGAACACCCCCTATAAATACACAAGCTTCGATAAAAGAAAATAAGGTTACATCCCAACGTAAAACCGATAAAAAAAGGTATGGAAGCCCCAAACATTGGCAATGATAAGGCTCAAGGAAACTTTAACTTGGGAAACAAAATAAGTAAAATTAAAATTCCTATCCCCTTGTCGAATTAGCTAAAAATCTATTATACCGAAAACAAATAGCCAAAATGATTAACTTTTCTGAAGATGAAAGTTAGGCCGGTGCTATTAACTTAGAAGATGATAATCCTATCCTAGTTTTCGGTCCACACGTCGAAGGTGCAAGAGATACAGTGGCTCCTTTTTATATTACATTAAATATTTTTGACCACCTTTTACATAACTGTATGTTGGATTCTAGAGCTTCCCATAATGTTATGCCAAAGGAAATAATGGAAAAACTTGGCCTCGAAATCACAAGACCCTATGGTGATTTGTATTCTTTCGATTCAAGGAAAGTTAAATGCATAGGAATGATTAAAGACCTAGTCGTAAATTTGGCCCAGATACCTGCTAAAAGTATCCTTATGGATGTAGTAGTCGTTGATATCCCCCCAAAATATGGAATGCTATTATCTAGATCATGGGGCGCTAATCTTGGAGGATCCCTCCAACTAGATATGACATATGTTACAATCCCTGTTTTAGGAGGTCAATTTACTCGTCTTTACAGGGAGACTAGGTTGGCATTTACTGTAAGTGAAATAAATAATCCTAACAATCATCCAATTTATATTGCCGATCAAGATTTAGGAAACTGTATATTATCGTTAGATGATGATTTTGAAGTGGATATATATGATAAATGTACAGAAGAAAAAATTATAAAAAAAAAGAAATAGAGAAAAATGTATATAAAACTGGTATATGGAAAATGTATTTTGATGGTGCATCTTCCTATCTTGGAGCTGGGGCTAGAGCTCTTCTTATCGCTCCCGATGATCAATTTTTTATTCCTTTTTCATACAGGCTCCAGTAGTATACAGATTGTAAAAATAATGTGTGTGGATATGAAGCTCTAGTACTTGGATTAGAAGCTGCTAGAAGGATGAAAATTAAAAATCTTGAAGTCTTTGGTGATGCTGAATTAATCATAAAACAAGTAAATTGGCAATATCAAGCTAAGCATCCTATATTACGGTCTTATAGAAATTGTGTCTGGGATTTAATAGAAAAAATTTTTACTTCTGTGAATTTTCATTTCGTTCCTAGATCCGAAAATCAACAGGTTGATGCTTTAGCAAAAGCTGCATCAACTTTTACACCCCCAGCTGCTTTTAATTTAAAATATCATATACAAATGAGACATCGCCCTTCAATACCTAATAATATACAACATTGGCAGGTTTTCGAAGACGATGAGTATCTTAGGAAGTTTCTTGAATCATTAGATGAATTTGCTGAAACATATAATGATCAGGAGAATCAAATTGATCCTATTTGGATCATGCAAGAAGGGGAAGGTTCTAAAGAATTTCAAGATAAAATTGTTAACCACCGGATACTTGTCCTTAAGAAAAACCAAATCCCCAAAGGTCTAATCCCTTTGGAAAGACTCTTTAATACAGACGACATTCCTTCTAAAACTACTCTACAACCTCAACTAGAGGAGGTTGAAGATTGTAACACAGGGACCGAAGATAACCCCAAAATGGTTAAGTTATCTAAATTTTTATCAATAGAAAACAAAAACAAATACACAGAGTTGTTAAAAAATTATAAAGATGTGTTTGCATGGTCGTACGAAGATTTGAAAACATATGACACTTCTGTGATAGAACACAAAATACCACTTAAACCAGGTGTCAAACCTTTCAAACAAAAACTCCGACAGTTCAACCCGATCTTACTACCTGTTATTGAATGAGAAGTTAAAAAACTTTTAGACGCTAAAATTATTGTTCCCTTAAGATATTCTGATTGGGTAGCTAATCTAGTCCCAGTTAGAAAGAAAAATGGGGAAATCAGATTATGTGTTGATTTCAGGAATCTTAATAAATCTTCTCTTAAAGATAATTATCCTCTACCTAAAATGGACCATATTCTTGAAAAAGTAGTAGGGGCTACCAGAATGTCCATGATTGACGGATTTTCAGGTTATAACCAAATTGCTGTTAGTAAGCCTGACAAGGAAAAAACCGCATTTACCACTCCTTGGGGCACGTTTATGTATGATAAAATGTCGTTTGGACTAATGAATGAAGTAGCTACTTTTCAACGCACAATGGATATTGCTTTTGTCAGCGAACGAGACAAGTTCGTAGTCATATATCTGGATGATCTTACTGTTTTTTCAAAATCAGATGAAGACCGTATGATTCATCTCAAACAAACATTTGAAAAATGCTGCAGGTTTGGTCTATCCTTAAATCCTAAAAAGTCTCATTTCGCTATGCAGGAAGGCAAGTTGTTGGGTCATATAGTATCCCGAGATGGAATCAGGATTGACCCTAAAAGAGTAGAGGCTATAGATACATTAGCTATTCCTAGGAATGTTAAAGAAATTCAATCATTTTTAGGAAAAATAAATTCCTTGAAAAGATTTGTTCCTAACTTTGCTGAAATTGTTAAATTGATTACAGATATGCTCAAAAAAAACAGCGAAGTAAAGTGGACGGCAGAAGCTAAGGCATCCTTTGCCCATATTAAGAAAGTTATAAGTGAGGCACCAGTACTAGCAAGTCCAGATTATCTTAAAGATTTTCTCATTTTTTCATTTGCCTCTGAACATACGCTTGTTGTTGTACTCCTTCAGAAGAATGAAGAAGGTTTCAAGCAACCCATAGCCTTCTTTAGAAAAAGTCTATGAGATGTTGAACTTAAATACAATATAATGGAAAAGAAAGCTTATGCTATGGTAAAAGCATTGGAAGCTTTCAGAACGTATGTATTACATTCTAAAGTGATTGCATATGTACCCACTAGTGTTGTAAAAGATATCTTGGTTCAAGCAGACAGTGATGGTAAAAGAGGAAGATGGCTTGCAAAAATTCAAGAGTTTGACTTGGAAGTTAAACCAACCAAATTGGTAAAAGGGCAGGGTTTACCCAAACTTTTAGCTGAATCCAATTTCAGGGCTCTTGGGATAAACAGTGCTCAAGAGGAAGAAGGATGGATAGTTGTGAATGAACTTGATGAGCAAATAATTGAAAACAAGATCGAGGACAAATTGGCTTCGTCAAATTGGTATAAGGACATAGTAAAATACTTATTAACTTTGAAATGTCCAGATGATTTGTCACCTTCCAAAGCTAGAACATTGAAGCTGCATGCAGTTAAATATTGTATTTCCGAGAAACGATTATACTGGAAAGACCCACTTGGTTTCCTTTTAGTCTGTCTGGTCGAATCAGAAACAGAGGAAGTTATAAGTCAATTTCATGAAGGAGCTTGTAGCCCTTGCCAATTTTTTACAGGAAAACATAAGCTACCAGCAATGCCATTAGTCCCAGTCAAGACAGAAGCTCCTTTTCAACAATGGGGACTTGACTTCATAGGTGAGATAAATCCTCATTCAAGTGCCCAAAATAGATGGATTCTAACCGCTACTGACTATTTCACCAAATGGGTGGAAGCTATCCCAACAAGGAAGGCCATTGATTCAGTAGTTATAGACTTTTTAGAAGAGAATATATTGTCAAGATTTGGTTGTCCTAGAAAAATAGTCACAGACAATGCACAGGCTTTCAAGTCTATGGCAATGGTCAGTTTT
>JZKD02S1763721.1:78012-92330 GCA_000966675.3 Picea glauca
TCCCCATTTTGAGGGATAACTAAGGAGATTATGTCTCGAGGCCCTCATGTTGCAAATATGGAGTACCGAGAGACTACATGACCAACAATATCTATTTGCACGGATGGAGACCCTTGGCTGAAACTCTATAAAGATGGTCGAGAGTTTGCGTAGTAACCTGGGCGGCACCAGAACACATGTATTATAGTAGTTGTACCATAGTAGGAAAGAAGAACACACATAAAAAAAATTAGAAAAAAGAAGAAAATCAAACAAAAAGTAGATAGTGCAAAAATAAAAAGATTACAAAGTACAAGGCCTTGGAGATTGCACAAAAGGAATGGTTATCACACATCTGAATAGAAATGCACCAATTTAGAAGAAATACACAAAAGAGAAAGACTGCGAAGCACACAGATGTAAAAGCAAGAACCTTTGCATAGTTTGGCAATGACAAGACCGTTAAAAGCATTAAAGCACGAAAACGATGATTGTGAAGCGGGAGTGACATGTCATAAAGGCACTGTATAATCTTAAATGGTAAAAGCCACTGGATATCATGACAATGTGGCAGTACGAGGGAAGAATCACACGACATATTTGGTAATAAAGATGCATTTATGTAACAACTCATCAACCATGTTGGTGGATTGGACAAGGTAGTTAAGGCATACATGTACAATTGGGACGAAGGCACAAAAACAACACAAATTCGTTTAGTGTAAGTCATTGTTGCATGCAAGCAAGAGTAAAACAAAGCAAATTTGAGAGCACCAGAGTTGAGCTACAACGACCAGAGAACAAACGCAAAGCTAGTCCAGGAATATGTCACACAAGACGAATGGCCCCGCAAAAAGTTGGAGCACCGTTTGCAACAACACACAAACAAGCAAAATGACCAATAGAGACACCAAAGGTCGAGGAAGTAGTTGTAGCTTTAGCTTCGACATCATAGGTGATTCTCCACAAAGATTACTTACCACTGAGGATGGATAATGCACCACCGATACATGTACCCACCAATGGGAAGTACCCATTGGAGACAACATCGATTCTGCCTAGGGTAAGCCTTGAAGGAGAGATGCTCAGAAAGATTGTATGTATTAAATTCATGGATCATGACATCATAGATGAACAAAAATTCTCGGAGTTGGCCAGGGAAAAATATTTGTGCACAAAGAGTGTACCAGGTACATGAGCAATCCTGATGGAGACACGAGAGTGGGCGACAGGGTTAGAGAAGGAATATATATTAAACTTGTTGGGGATACCACATTTCGGGAAAAGTTTGAAGATAAATGCATGTGTGAAGATGTTTCTCATCTGTGTCCACGGGGGGACACTCTGGTTTGATCCCCCAATATCAATCGATACTGTACTGATTGCACATATTAAAAGACTTCCAAAATCCGTTGAGGATTTGAGCCTGTTTTTCAACAAGGCAGGAGAGTGAGCCCTCTTAGAGTCGATGAAGGAAAAGTTCCAGACATTTAGAGGAAAGAGGGGAATCGATGTGAAAAACATCAATGACACCAATTTTTAGTTTTCAATGTAGGTACTGGCCTACAAGTTGCTACCCAAGTGTAGGAAAGATGAAGTACCGGCTACAATCATTGAGCTATAGAGAAATGTGTGGAAGGGGTTCAGATGAACTGTGCCACCTTCTTGGTGAACCAATTTTTACAGGATTACATTGAATCCTAGGAAAAGGGAATGGAATTCCATTATGCATGGTTGTTGATCTTGATTGCGTTGATAGGGTGGTAGGAACTGGGTTAATATCAACACATGGGAACATTTAGTAGTGGAAATTTGGTTGGGAAGTATGCCAACTTATGGAATACGATGAACAAGAGAAGACAACATGAAAACAATTTCATATTCTTTGTATACTTCGATATTGTCAGGTATCAAGTTGCACACACACCACACATATCAGCAGAGACAATAACAACATATGCGAATTTCACACGATTTAAAGAAGGAATACACTACATGTATGTGCAGGCTAAGAAGGACCTAGTGCACCAATGGTTGCCACTAGTTACAGGTTAACCACAAAGGACATGTGTTTGATAATGAATGACTGGGAAGAATAATGGAAAATCCCAGCACAGAAAACAGGGGAAGCAAAAGGGGAAGAAAATAAATATACAAGTGATGAGGATCCTGTAAGTTTTAAACCTGTTAAGTAAAGCAATGCATATAGATTCTTAAGAAAAACAAAATTTAATCAATGGCTCATACACAGAGTACATAGAGATTTTATATCGGAAACCCTCAACCGGGAAAACCTTTCTTATATTCATTATATCGAATTTCACCATTCACCATACAATATATATACAATTTTTTTAGGTATTCCATAGATACCAAAACCCTAATCCCTTAACCCGAGATTAATTTACAAAACCGCTAAAAATAGCAAAAACCTCCCAATTTTTTTTCCGGGGCACTCCCCCAAACCCCATCGGCTCCGGGTTATCGTCCATTTCCGAACGCTACACGTAACCAGGGGGGGCATACTTGCCCCCCCCCTAGGACCGCCCTAGGAAAGTTCCCAATGCACACGACACATAGAGCACTACTAGAGGGATCACCAGACACAATTGTCATATCTGAAGCACCCACACACACACATGCAAAAAATATAACACATACCCAATAGATCCAAATGAAGAAAAAAAAAATGGCACAAGAGATATGCCTGGGGCATCCACAATAGAATAGAAACAAACAATTCTAACAATAGGGGAAAAATGGAAGGACATGGGGAAAGAAATCGCAGGAGGGGCACACAAGAAGACAAAGGCGCATAGAGAAATCCCTATGTATGCATTGAATAATGATGATATGGACTGCATAGGCTACCGAGTCGGGGATGCCGTGGAATAAATAATGGAGGAAGCCACCATAAAACAAGAATAAGAACAACAAAGAGTGTATAATCAGCTGGAAACACTCCAACAAATGTTGGAAGCAATGCACATCACCAAAGAGATCAGAACCGAGGTAAGAACCTCCAATATTCTAGTAAAGGAAGCATACAATGCACATCCAGACTTGACTTAGTTAACAACCAGGCACAAGATACTACATATTGAGACATTTGCACTGGAAATTTCGATGACTAAATTGCAACAACAAGTAAATGCACTAGGACATATGAACCTAGTTGTATCAAGGATGCCAATAGAGAGACTACAAGACTTCCATATAGGCTTACTACAAGAGATTAATAACATATGAGAGGAAGAAAAGAGGGAGTTGATAAAAAATGATGGATGAAAGAGATCAGTTACAACAACAGTATGAGGCTACACTCCAACTAAAGAAAGAAGTTGAAGGCCAAGTAGTGGAGGTCATGGAGGACAAAACTGAGGCCGAAGAGAGGGAGAAGAAAACCCTTAAGGAAAAGGATGAAGCTGAAGGTATAGCACATAAAACCAAAGCAATTGTCCAAAAATTATAGAAATCCATACCAGAAGTCTCCATACTAATAGAAGATACTATGGAGGAATAAGTGTTAAAGATCAGTGAAGTCATCAAGGGCTTTAGGGCGCATATTCAGGGCTTAAAATTGCAAGGCATTCCAGGAATGCAACCAGAAGTGAGAGAAGGTAGGGAGAGAATGGCGATGACAACAGTCACCAATATAAAGAAAGTAGAGGAAAATTGCACCAAACTCTACGAGGAGAGCGCACATATATGGAAAGAGTTAGCAAAATATCCTAATATGAAGGCGGTGGAAGCCCGATTAAGAGAAGCATAAGTAAGAGCGCAACAAGCTTCNGATTCTCCACAAAGATTACTTACCACTGAGGATGGATAATGCACCACCGATACATGTACCCACCAATGGGAAGTACCCATTGGAGACAACATCGATTCTGCCTAGGGTAAGCCTTGAAGGAGAGATGCTCAGAAAGATTGTATGTATTAAATTCATGGATCATGACATCATAGATGAACAAAAATTCTCGGAGTTGGCCAGGGAAAAATATTTGTGCACAAAGAGTGTACCAGGTACATGAGCAATCCTGATGGAGACACGAGAGTGGGCGACAGGGTTAGAGAAGGAATATATATTAAACTTGTTGGGGATACCACATTTCGGGAAAAGTTTGAAGATAAATGCATGTGTGAAGATGTTTCTCATCTGTGTCCACGGGGGGACACTCTGGTTTGATCCCCCAATATCAATCGATACTGTACTGATTGCACATATTAAAAGACTTCCAAAATCCGTTGAGGATTTGAGCCTGTTTTTCAACAAGGCAGGAGAGTGAGCCCTCTTAGAGTCGATGAAGGAAAAGTTCCAGACATTTAGAGGAAAGAGGGGAATCGATGTGAAAAACATCAATGACACCAATTTTTAGTTTTC
This sequence comes from Picea glauca, assembly GCA_000966675.3. Lineage (NCBI taxonomy): Eukaryota > Viridiplantae > Streptophyta > Pinopsida > Pinales > Pinaceae > Picea > Picea glauca. The sequence continues at coordinate 82,376 of JZKD02S1763721.1, forward strand.
AATGTAGGTACTGGCCTACAAGTTGCTAACCAAGTGTAGGAAAGATGAAGTACCGACTACAATCATTGAGCTGTAGAGAAATGTGTGGAAGGGGTTCAGATGAACTGGGCCACCTTCTTGGTGAACCAATTTTTACAGGATTACATTGAATCCTGGGAAAAGGGAATGGAATTCCATTATGCATGGTTGTTGATCTTGATTGCGTTGATAGGGTGGTAGGAACTGGGTTACTATCAACACATGGGAACATCTAGTAGTGGAAATTTGGTTGGGAGGTATGCCAACTTATGGCATACGATGAACAAGAGAAGACGACATGAAAACAATTTCATATTCTTTGTATACTTCGATATTGTCAGGTATCAAGTTGCACACACACCACACATATCAACAGAGACAATAACAACATATGCGAATATCACGCGATTTAAAGAAGGCATACACTACATGTATGTGCAGGCTAAGAAGGACCTAGTGCACCAATGGTTGCCAACTAGTTACAGGTTAACCACAAAGGACGTGTGTTTGATAATGAATGACTGGGAAGAATAATGGAAAATCCCAGCACAGAAAACAGGGGAAGCAAAAGAGGAAGAAAATAAATATACAAGTGATGAGGATCCTGTAAGTTTTAAACCTGTTAAGTAAAGCAATGCATATAGATTCTTAAGCAAAACAAAATTTAATCAATGGCTCATACACAGAGTACATAGAGATTTTATATCGGAAACCCTCAACCGAGAAAACCTTTCTTATATTCATTATATCGAATTTCACCATTCACCATACAATATATATACAATGTTTTTAGGTATTCCATAGATACCAAAACCCTAATCCCTTAACCCGAGATTAATTTACAAAACCGCTAAAAATAGCAAAAACCGCCTAATTTTTTTTTCCAGGGCGCTCCCCCAAACCCCATCGACTCCGGGTTATCGTCCATTTCCAAACGCTGCACGTAACCAGGGGGGGCATACTTGCCCCCCCCTTGGGACCGCCCTAGGAAAGTTCCCAATGCACACGACACATAGAGCACTACTAGAGGGATCATCAGACACAATTGTCATATCTGACGCACCCACACACACACATGCAAAGAATATAACACATACCCAATAGATCCAAATGACGAAAAAAACAATGGCACAAGAGATATGCCTGGGGCATCCACAATAGAATAGAAACAAACAATTCTAAAAATAGGGGAAAAATGGAAGGACATGGGGAAAGAAATCGCAGGAGGGGCACACAAGAAGACGAAGGCGCATAGAGAAATCCCTATGTATGCATTGAATAATGATGATATGGACTGCATAGGCTACCGAGTCGGGGATGCCGTGGAATAAATAATGGAGGAAGCCACCATAAAACAAGAATAAGAACAACAAAGAGTGTATAATCAGCTGGAAACACTCCAACAAATGTTGGAAGCAATGCACATCACCAAAGAGATCAGAACCGAGGTAAGAACCTCCAATATTCTAGTAAAGGAAGCATACAATGCACATCCAGACTTGACTTAGTTAACAACCAGGCACAAGATACTACATATTGAGACATTTGCACTGGAAATTTCGATGACTAAATTGCAACAACAAGTAAATGCACTAGGACATATGAACCTAGTTGTATCAAGGATGCCAATAGAGAGACTACAAGACTTCCATATAGGCTTACTACAAGAGATTAATAACATATGAGAGGAAGAAAAGAGGGAGTTGATAAAAAATGATGGATGAAAGAGATCAGTTACAACAACAGTATGAGGCTACACTCCAACTAAAGAAAGAAGTTGAAGGCCAAGTAGTGGAGGTCATGGAGGACAAAACTGAGGCCGAAGAGAGGGAGAAGAAAACCCTTAAGGAAAAGGATGAAGCTGAAGGTATAGCACATAAAACCAAAGCAATTGTCCAAAAATTATAGAAATCCATACCAGAAGTCTCCATACTAATAGAAGATACTATGGAGGAATAAGTGTTAAAGATCAGTGAAGTCATCAAGGGCTTTAGGGCGCATATTCAGGGCTTAAAATTGCAAGGCATTCCAGGAATGCAACCAGAAGTGAGAGAAGGTAGGGAGAGAATGGCGATGACAACAGTCACCAATATAAAGAAAGTAGAGGAAAATTGCACCAAACTCTACGAGGAGAGCGCACATATATGGAAAGAGTTAGCAAAATATCCTAATATGAAGGCGGTGGAAGCCCGATTAAGAGAAGCATAAGTAAGAGCGCAACAAGCTTCNATAGAGAAATTAAAATGATCAATCTTGAAGAAGGATCATCCAATAGTCTGAGCCGACCTCTGTATCAACCTTTAGAATGATTTCATTGGGCTCTAGTTTGTAAAGATTGTAATGTCTGTCAATGTCTAGAGTGTGTGTATAGGTATGTCAAGTCAAGTCCTTGTATAGAGTATATTCTGTACAAATGGATCAATGGATATAATAATAGCGAGTCTAATGTATGTTATTTTAGGAATTTTCCCAAAATGTATCAGGGAACAATAGATTTTGAACCTTTTGTAGGATAAATGTACATTGTGTTAAACTTGGTTTTGGTATAGGAATTTTTGTAATATCATGTTGTATATAAAGCATGTAGGAAGTGTCTGGTTTATATTTGAATATATCACAATCCAACCAGAAATTAGAGTGGATGGTTCTACATTATAATGTATAATTACTTCCCAAGAGACGAATAATTCAACAAAGTCAGCCCCAAAGAATTTTGAAATTCAAGAAGCTGCAAAATGAAAATCTTGGTTTTGTTTTGGTATTTCTTATGAAGGTAGTAAGCTGCAACTCAAATATCACATGCCACCTGAACCACCATGTTATCAAGTAAAAGGTGAGTTTTGGGTTTATTCCTGTAATCTTGAAAATGAAAGAGTTCCAACAATGATGGGTTCGCCTTTTCATAGGTGTTTTAGTATCCTCCTGCCAATGGCTTCTGCAAGTGGATCGTTTGATTCTTCAACAAGATATTATACTTCATCTTTAAATGATTGATGGGAAGCATAGCGGGCCCTTATCTAGTCACTATCTTGTAATTTCTAACTGGCTGATAGTGGTGTTAGTCAAATTCCGTGGGTTCATGATACAAACCTCCACTTTGTAAACATGTGAATAAATATTTCTATGGGATTCTTAAAAATCATCCACAGTGTTTCCTGTCAAAGGATATATTCTTTTGTCATCCGGTAAAGTTGGATGGATCCCCGCATGTCCTCAAGAATCTCATGAAATGAGAAAATAACTGTTGTCTCAGCTACCCCATCTTCCTGAAGAGATATCCGAATATCTTGAGTACAGTTTTATGACCGACACTAGTGGGTTGTTATTAACCGACTACCTTCCCTCTTTTATATAAGAAAGAGGCCCAAGATCTCATTTTATTATCAGGTTTTGGAAGAGTTCTAGAATAGTGTCTGACTCTATAATTTGTGGATTATGCTCTTGGCCTTGCACTCTCAATGATATTGGATGATCACAAATGAGTTTCTGTTTAAAACTATTGAGTTTGTAATATTTTGAAGCATGCTCTCATCCTCACACTCTCAATGATCTTGGCTTATCAAAAACAATTTTTTGTTTAAAGCTATTGAGTCTGTAATATTATAAAGTATGCTATGGAATAATGTCTAAGAATTATGTTTTTCATATTAACTCCACCCATGCCCACCCTCAGTGAGGGTGGGGGTCAGGGGAGTTAATACAAAAAAACATAATATGTTTTGCATATTAGATGAGGGTGGGGGTGCGGGGAGTCAATATGAAAAAAACATAATATGTTTTTCATATTAGGGTGGGGGGAGTTAATATGAAAAACTTATTATGTTTTTCTTATCAACTCATCCCAACCCCACCCTCACTAGGGGGTATTATGTTTTGCATATTAACTCCCCTCATCCCCACCATCACTGAGGGGGGTGGGGGGAGTTAATATCGTGGGGGTAGGGGGAGTTAATATACAAACCATTCCCACCCTCAGTGAGGGTGGGGGAGAGGGGAGTTAATATGAAAAAAATAANTGGTTTATATTTGAATATATCACAATCCACCCAGAAATTAGAGTGGATGGTTCTACATTATAATGTATAATTACTTCCCAAGAGACGAATAATTCAACAAAGTCAGCCCCAAAGACTTTTGAAATTCAAGAAGCTGCAAAATGAAAATCTTGGTTTTGTTTTGGTATTTCTTATGAAGGTAGTAAGCCGCAACTCAAATATCACATGCCACCTGATCCACCATGTTATCAAGTAAAAGGTGAGTTTTGGGTTTATTCCTGTAATCCTGAAAATGAAAGAGTTCCAACAATGATGGGGTCGCCTTTTCATAGGTGTTTTAGTATCCTCCTGCCAATGGCTTCTGCAAGTGGATCATTTGATTCTTCAACAAGATATTATACTTCATCTTTAAATGATTGATGGGAAGCATAGCGGGCCCTTATCTAGTCACTATATTGTAATTTCTAACTGGATGATAGTGGTGTCAGTCGAATTCCGTGGGTTCATGATACGAACCTCCACTTTGTAAACATGTGAATAAATATTTCTATGGGATTCTTAAAAATAATCCACAGTGTTTCCTGTCAAAGAATATATTCTTTGTCATTCGGTAAAGTTGGATGGATCCCCGCATGTCCTCAAGAATCTCATGAGATGAGAAAATAACTGTTGTCCCAGCTACCCCATCTTCTTGAAGAGATATCCGAATATATTGAGTATAGTTTTATGACCGACACCAGTGGGTTGTTAGTAATCGACTACCTTCCCTCTTTTCTATAAGAAAGAGGCCCAAGATCTCATTTTATTATCAGGTTTTGGAAGAGTTCTAGAATAGTGTCTGACTCTATAATTTGTGGATTATGCTCTTGGCCTTGCACTATCAATGATATTGGATGATCACAAATGAGTTTCTGTTTAAAACTATTGAGCTTGTAATATTTTGAAGCATGCTCTCATCCTCACACTCTCAATGATCTTGGCTTATCAAAAACAAATTTTTGTTTAAAGCTATTGAGTCTGTAATATTATAAAGTATGCTATGGAATAATGTCTAAGAATTATGTTTTTCATATTAACTCCACCCATGCCCACCCTCAGTGAGGGTGGGGGTCAGGGGAGTTAATACAAAAAAACATAATATGTTTTGCATATTAGATGAGGGTGGGGGTGCGGGGAGTCAATATGAAAAAAACATAATATGTTTTTCATATTAGGGTGGGGGGAGTTAATATGAAAAACTTATTATGTTTTTCTTATCAACTCATCCCAACCCCACCCTCACTAGGGGGTATTATGTTTTGCATATTAACTCCCCTCATCCCCACCATCACTGAGGGGGGTGGGGGGAGTTAATATCGTGGGGGTAGGGGGAGTTAATATACAAACCATTCCCACCCTCAGTGAGGGTGGGGGAGAGGGGAGTTAATATGAAAAAAATAANTGGTTTATATTTGAATATATCACAATCCACCCAGAAATTAGAGTGGATGGTTCTACATTATAATGTATAATTACTTCCCAAGAGACGAATAATTCAACAAAGTCAGCCCCAAAGACTTTTGAAATTCAAGAAGCTGCAAAATGAAAATCTTGGTTTTGTTTTGGTATTTCTTATGAAGGTAGTAAGCCGCAACTCAAATATCACATGCCACCTGATCCACCATGTTATCAAGTAAAAGGTGAGTTTTGGGTTTATTCCTGTAATCCTGAAAATGAAAGAGTTCCAACAATGATGGGGTCGCCTTTTCATAGGTGTTTTAGTATCCTCCTGCCAATGGCTTCTGCAAGTGGATCATTTGATTCTTCAACAAGATATTATACTTCATCTTTAAATGATTGATGGGAAGCATAGCGGGCCCTTATCTAGTCACTATATTGTAATTTCTAACTGGATGATAGTGGTGTCAGTCGAATTCCGTGGGTTCATGATACGAACCTCCACTTTGTAAACATGTGAATAAATATTTCTATGGGATTCTTAAAAATAATCCACAGTGTTTCCTGTCAAAGAATATATTCTTTGTCATCCGGTAAAGTTGGATGGATCCCCGCATGTCCTCAAGAATCTCATGAGATGAGAAAATAACTGTTGTCCCAGCTACCCCATATTCTTGAAGAGATATCCGAATATATTGAGTATAGTTTTATGACCGACACCAGTGGGTTGTTAGTAACCGACTACCTTCCCTCTTTTCTATAAGAAAGAGGCCCAAGATCTCATTTTATTATCAGGTTTTACAAGAGTTCTAGAATAGTGTCTGACTCTATAATTTGTGGATTATGCTCTTGGCCTTGCACTATCAATGATATTGGATGATCACAAATGAGTTTCTATTTAAAACTATTGAGCTTGTAATATTTTGAAACATGCTCTCATCCTCACACTCTCAATGATCTTGGCTTATCAAAAACAATTTTTTGTTTAAAGCTATTGAGTCTGTAATATTATAAAGTATGCTATGGAATAATGTCTAAGAATTATGTTTTTCATATTAACTCCACCCATGCCCACCCTCAGTGAGGGTGGGGGTCAGGGGAGTTAATACAAAAAAACATAATATGTTTTGCATATTAGATGAGGGTGGGGGTGCGGGGAGTCAATATGAAAAAAACATAATATGTTTTTCATATTAGGGTGGGGGGAGTTAATATGAAAAACTTATTATGTTTTTCTTATCAACTCATCCCAMCCCCACCCTCACTAGGGGGTTATTATGTTTTGCATATTAACTCCCCTCADCYCCAYCATCACTGAGGGGGGTGGGGGGAGTTAATATCGTGGGGGTAGGGGGAGTTAATATACAAACCATTMCCACCCTCAGTGAGGGTGGGGGAGRGGGRAGTTAATATSAAMAAAATAATATGTTTTTCATATTAACTCCCCCCACCCCACCCTCACTAAGGGTGGGGGTGGGGGTAGTTGATATGAAAAACATATTATGTGAGGGTGGGGGTGAGGGGAGTTAATATGAAAAAAAAAATATGTTTTTAAGATTAACTCCCCTCACCCCCACCTTCATTCTCACTATTCTTTTTAATAGTAAATCCCCCCACCACCACCCTCACTGTAATATTTTTTTCATATTAACTACCCCCACCCCCACCCTCACTGTCACCATGTTTTTCATATTAACCCCCCCACACCCACCACCACTATCACTGAGGGTGGGGATGGGGAGAGTTAATATGAAAAACATATTATGTTTTACATATTAACTTTGACTCACGCTCATATCATTTTTTCATATTAACTCCCTCCCCACCACCCCCATATATTAGTGGTGGGGGTGGCACAAGTTAATATGAAAAACATAAGTTTTGGCGTTGGATCAATAATAAAACTCAACACTATAGCTTATCCATTGGAATGACTGAGAGATGGGATGAATGTAGATGACAAACAAATGGTTGTAAGTGTTATTTCTCAGCATGTATCRATTTAAAAAATGAKGTGTTGTCATTCCTTAAATATGAGGCCAAATTTGTGTATGGAGAATACATACAACTCCTAGAAGTTAATTAACACACCCTAAATTTATCCCAATGATCAATTGGAGGTGCATATGTCCCGTATGGCCCTAATGTAGCTTCAAAGAATTAGAATTGGTTCACTGATGCATACAAGTTCTTGGACAACCAATGCTAACCCCAAATTCGCCCAACAGTAAAAAAAATTACATTACTTAGAGGAGAGGAGGAGAGGGTAATGACCCAGGGAAAAAAAAAATCCTAGCAATTCTAAAAATGCCCAATAATTCATCAGACTCAATTAAACCAATTTGGAAACCTTCTATAGAAGTGCAATAGCTCTGAGATGACAACCATTGATTTTCAATTTTCGAGTATAATGGGTGGAGGAGAATAAAGAGTTGTTGGCATTGAATTTCAACAACCAAAGCAAACATNAACAATGAAACTTCAAATTCAATTGCAATGGCAACTAACTAATTGAAAAAAAGGACTACAAAATAGAATCTAAGGGATAAAGTAGCCTAGTGACCAATCCCCACTTATCTTGTCAATGAAAGATGGGGTACAAGTTTGAAAGGAGAAACATGTAAGGATACAAATCCAGGTGAGACTATATAGGTTGCTAGATCCCAAATCCAAGAAGTAATGCTGCTATGAATTAAACTATTCTAACGATAAGAAGGGATGCCCAATTTAATCCTCTTTACTTCTATTTCTTATCTCTCCACACCCTTTTGTCTTTGAATAGAAGCAATGATACTACCACTTCCATGTTGGCATGTTCACAGGAACAATGCACTTGTCATTGATGACAAGAACAGATAGGAAGGAGAAGCGACAATGATCATTGGATCCCATTCAGAATTCTTGATGACCATCAGATTTGAATTAAGACAGGAGGAGCACACAGATGGAGGACAAATCTTGGGTGTTAGATCTGAGTGTGGGGTCCGACCATTGTTGGATCCAGGAGAACCTGCACATTTTTTAAAGTGCAAGGAGAAGCAGGCTTACAAAATCCCAAAATCAGGAGGACCGTCCATCTTCGGGCAGGACACGTGGTCACAGATCAACATTTCCGTGACTGGAAAGTCAAAGGAAGGAAGTGCTCTAACCTTCCAACTCGCGATATGTGAAGTTGCGAAAAGATCCGAGTCATCAGATCGAGGAGAAATATGGGCCGTCGATCCAAGAAGGAAACATGGCTAAAGTTTAGCATTTCACTGACTGAAAGGTCAAAGGAAGAGAGGCCTAACCTTCCAACTATCGATACATGAAATTGCGAAAAGATCTGAGCCGTCGGATCAAGGAGAAATCTGGACCTTCGATGCAAGAATGAGACATGGAGAAAGATCACCATTTCACTGACTGGAAAGTCAAAGGGAGGAGGTGCCCTCTCCTCTCGAACTCGCAATATGAAAAATTGCGACATAATCTCAGTCATTGGATCGAGGACTAATCTAGGCCGTCATATCCAGGAGGTAGTTCATGACAGACCACGTCAGAAAGGACAGGTGACAACCTATGTCAGCAAGGACACATGGCACAATCATACAAGGACAAGTGTCAAGGTGATTTGATATTTCAAGTACGTGAATATTTAAAATCTAAGTGACACATGGCAGCCACTTGGGTCACGACATGTCATCGAGTGATGTCATTCTGGGAGTTTTAGTATCAACACTCCCCCAAAGTCCCGAAAGATGAAGTTCTGGGGTGGTGGATAACCGTCCGATCACCACAGAATGTGGACTGTTGATCTGCAGAGTGAAGCGTTCAAATGATTAGCGAGTGGTCATAGGTTGTGGTCACATCGTCGAGAGTTGGAGGAAGGCGCTAACAACTAAGCTCCATTTCAAAGATTGTGATATGGAGAGTCGTGAAGTCTCACCAAAATATTGCCAAAATCACGAAACACAAAACAATGATTCAAACTAAGTCGTTGATCAAGAGAAAGCATGAACCATTTATCTGGGTCCATTTTTCGGAGTTTCAAGGATCGCAACTTGGAGTGTCGAGACCCTTCATCACAGGAATGATGAAATGCGAAATGCATTTTTGGCATAGGCTGTGGTCACCGCCAGTGGTTATGTGAGGGGAAGGAGCTAGTGTAGCTAGGCTCCATTTCGGGTACCAGAAGTGGAGGAGTCAAGGAGTCTCACGATAAACTTCTCGAATTGCGAATTGATAAATCCATTTATGGATAAGCGCGTGGTCATCGTCGTGGGCACGTGAAGGAAGGGGCTAGCATAGCTAGGCTCCATTTCGGGGTTTGCAATATGAGGAGTCAAGGAGACTCACGAGAGAAAACCCAAAATGAAAAATTGTGAAAGGCCTGTGGTCACAACCAAGGTCAAATTGTCGAAGGTTTAAGGGAGGAGCTAGCATGCAACTAAGATCCATTTCGGAGATCGTGACTTGGAGAGTCGAGATGCCTCATCCTAAGATCCCTGAAACGCGAGTCACAAAAG
>JZKD02S1763732.1:37701-54771 GCA_000966675.3 Picea glauca
TCATGGCTTTTTATAGCCAAGCATTGGATCATTATGTAACCTCTTTAGAATGTGAAAAGGGGCTCTTTAGGGCACAATTAGGTCTTTGACCAACCCACCATGAGGATTGAGCTCGAATTTGGTGTCAAATCGACTTGGGAGCTGATCCATTAGTGGTTGGGAGGCTGACCAATTTCAATAAATGCGCCGTTTAGTAGGCGCGTGGGTTTTTTGCCCAACATCCGTGCCTTGTGCACATATGCGCGCTTTGTACGTTGTTGTTATACGCATACGCGCGCGCACCCAGATGATGTAAAGCGCCTTTCAAATTTTTGGTCATTTGTATAGTTTTTTGACCCTTTTGCAATGTTGTGGAATTAATCCTGTGCCATGAATGAATCCAGTCCTGTTTTGACGATGCAGAGTTCTTGTCGCCGTGTGCGGACGAAATTTCAGTGATAACATGTATTTCCTCTGATTTGTAGACTTTGAGTCATAATCTTTGCTCAACTTGCAACTGGTTTGCATGGGAGTGATAACTGGTTTGCAATCTTCCATTTTGAACCTCTTTAGCATTTCTATGATATACTTGGTTTGTGATCCAAAAATGAAGGTATTACTGATAAATTGCAAGTTAGTTTAATGTACTTTATGCATTGGATCGATAAGAATGCAAAATACATAAACTCATTAACTAGTTGCGGAATATTAAAATGTGACTTTTACTTTATGCTTAATAATGATTAAAGAGATTAGCCATTGATAACCATGCTGCAAATTGAGAGAAGAGAACAACAAAACATAAAGAGAAATGGAGACAATAACTTGTTAACGGAGTTCACCAATCATTGGCTACGTCTCCGGGCCCGCTTCCAAGAGGAGGACCTCTTAATTGCTCTTTAAAATGCTCAAAGTTCTCTTACATAGGCTCTTTTCTGTTACATGACATGCTTTATATCTGCTGTACAAGATCTCCTTGCTCAGATTCATACATGCCCCATCAAATTCCTCTCAAAAACATGGCAAAAATGCCCCTCAAAATAGGAGAAAAGGCAAAAAATTACAAGCTGCTCCTTCAAATCCCTGCATCAAAAGTTGTTCTCCAAGCTTCAAAAAGCCTGGTTTTTATAGTTTTCATGCTCAAATGAGGAATTTAAACTTCCCCTAAAGATCTTGCCTCCTTCTGGGATCAAATCCCCCTCCAAATGGCCAAGATATCCTCAAAAAACCAATTCTGGTCCAAAACTTACATATTTTGGGCTAAATATAAGTCAAAAACCCACTCTGTAACAAAAAAAATCTAAAATACACAAAGTAGCCCCCTAAGGGTGGCGCCCCCCCCCTTTACATGGTCATATGCACTTAATATGGCCAAGCTCTAGCCCAAAGGGATAAGCGTTGGCCCTAACCTTGCGCTAGCTCCTGGATTTGTGGTCGATTTCATGTGACCCTGGTCTAAAACAAGCAAAACACCCCGCGCGCTTTGCAAGTGGAAGCTCCGGTCATGTGGCATATCCTGAGAACCAAAGGATGGTATGATAGGGTGGTTATGTCATTGCTTCGCGCCCCCGATTGTATGTGTGTGACCAACGACCACGGGCTGGGGCTTAGCCCCAGCCCCCTCCTTTTTGCGCCCTCTACATATATGCAACATATATATAATATTTAAGGCTTGTATAAACAAGATTTATGTGTGGTGCGCTGGTAGTGGACCATTCCTTAAGGCTTGGGCTCAGTCATAGGTGGCGGGTTCCATTCTCATGAATCCCAAAACATCAATTTTAACACTTGTCATACATTTGTTTACTGGGTGCCACGTGGTTGCCCATGCCTGGGCCACATGGCACCACCATATTTGACCAAAATTTGCCATGTGTCCAATTTTGATTGGATCTGTCATCCACATCTGCCCAGTCATAGGTCACCACTTGTCAACACCTGCTTCTGCCACATTAGCCTCATGAAGTGCCTTTGGTGATGTCATGTTGACGTCAACATTGACTTTTTCCCAGTTGACCTTTGACTTTTTAGCTGTTTGAGAATACAGTCAAAGTGCAATAACTCTTGCATACAAAGCCCGTTTGAGAAATTGAATATATGGCCATAATCAGTGCGACAATTCGGTCACAATGGAATGGGTTTCACGCAATTCTGAGAAATTTTATTTTTGAGTATTTTCTGAGTCTGGGGAGCCTCCTGGATCAGTTTGAGAAATAAATTTCCCTGGTTGCTTTGACGTGTCTGAAGACCTAGAAAAAAGGATAGTTCTCCAAGTAATGAAATTTTAAATTCATTCTGCATGTGCTTTGCAAATTTCTATCTTAACTTGTCATCAATACTTCCAAAAATAATATCATCAACATAAACTTCAATTAATAAAATACTATCTTGAGTTACCTTGATGTAGAGGTTGTTTTTTGCACTTCCTTTTTTGAACCCTACATGTTGTAGATATTTATAGAGTCTAGAGTACCATGCTCTAGGATCCTGTTTTAGACCATACAAGGCCTTCTTTAATTTACACACATAATCTATGTTCTCTGACAATTGAAATCCTTTTGGTTGTTCAATGTAGACTTCTTCTTCAAGTTCCCCATTCAGAAAACTTGATTTTACGTCCATCTGATACACTTTAATATTTTTGGAGCATGCATAAGCTAAAAGCAATCAGATTGCTTCCATTATGGAAACTGGGGCAAATGTCTCTTCAAATTCGATTCCTTCAACCTGTGCATATCCTTTACATACCAATCTAGCTTTGTTCCTTGTAACCTGTCCATCTTCATTCAATTTATTCATGTATACCCACTTTGTGTCGATCACATTCTTATCCTTTGGTCTTGGAACCGATTCCCAAGTGTCATTTTTCTCTATTTGATGCAATTCTTCATCCATGGCCTTATTCCAAAATTCATCCTTGATGGCCTCTTCAAAGCAGGTTGGTTCAATCATAGATGAGAGTGCTAGGTGCGTTTGTTTTGGTGAACAAATTCTTCTTCTAGTCTCAAATCCTACATCTTTGTTTTTGATAATCTGATATGAAGGATGGTTCTTTTGTACTCGTCTGTTAGGTGTCTCTGTAGGGACTTGCTGAACTTGCTCTTATGCTTCTGTCGAATCCTCTTCATCTTCCCCTTCTACTTCTTTTTCATCTTCGGATTCTTCTTCGTAAAGTTTTTCCATTGATTCATTTTCTTCTTCCTTTATTTCTTGTCTACCTGTTTCATCAATTGTTACGTTGATACTTTCCAAAAATTTGTTCAATCTCAGGTTGTAACACTTGTATGCTTTCCTTGTACTTGAGTAACCACCAAGTACTCCTTTGTCCACACGAGAGTCAACTTTCCCATTCTGTCATATTCTCTTTTGATGTAGCATTTGCTTCCAAAAACTCTGAAGTGATTCACATTTGTTGGTCCAAAATATAGCTGTCAATTTGGAATCCATTAGCATTGTTCGAGCCATTTCCTGTAGTGTCCTGTTCTTTCTTTCAACAACTCCATTCTGTTGAGGTGTCCTAGCAATGTAGAATTACCTTTTTATTCCATGCATTCTACAGTAGTCCATAAATTCCTTTGAATTGAACTCTCCTCCATTATTAGATTGCAAACATTTGATTTTTGAATCCATTTCATTTTCAACCATTTCCTTGTAGACCTTAAAGTTTTCAAAATCTTCTGACTTATTCCTAAGAAAGAAAAGTGTAGTTATTCTTGTATAATCATCAACTAATAACATAAAGTATTTCTCGCCTTTTAAACCCTTTGTTGTAGTTGGTCCAACTAGATCAGTATGCACAATTTCTAGTGGTCTTTTTGTTGAATATTCTTTTGATTTAAACCTGGTCTTTGTTTGAGCATACATTGTTGGTTGGTTTCATGATCTGGGGCATTTCTTTAACTTCTTCTCTTTTTATGACTTTAACAAGGTTATAAAAATGTATGTGACCCATTCTTTTGTTCCATAGCTAACTTTAATCTTCCTTTCCTAGGAAACACTTTTCAATTCCAATTTAACTTAATACATATATGTTGCTTGAAGTTCTCGCATCTATTGCAATCAATTTTCCTGAATCTTCTTTTCTTATCTCACACTTTTGTGAATCGAAAGTAACGTTATGACCTTGGTCACACATTTGACTCACACTTAGAAGATTATTTTTCATATATTCTACTAGTAGAACATTTTCTTCCTTGGTATTCTTGTTCCCAATTATGTCTGTGCCTTTTCCAGTGATTTTAGCTGAATCATCATTTACAAAGGAGAGCGATCCATCTCTTTCCTTTCTTAATGTAAGAAACCTATCTCTATCACCTGTCATGTGTTTTGAACAACCACTTTCAACATACCAACCACGTTTCTTCTGCTTACCTTGTAGAGAGAGTGTGCATTATTCATTTCTATATTGATTCTGCTTTCTTATCCATGTCCTTTTCTAAGGTTCCTATCTGTGACTATTATTGTTCTCTAGGAGGTACTGTCATTCTGCAATCTTTGACCATGTCTCCAAAGTTGTTACATTTGTAACATTCCACTTCAGTGCTCAAATATTCAAACTTGTTGCAACTTATTCTCTATGTTTCACTAGGCCTTCTTGGATAACCCTTTTGTGTATGACTTTCAAATTTGTTTATGTTCCTGTTGTTCACTGTGCAATCACAACTTTATGTCCAAAATTATTACATGCATAACATAAACCAAAAAATATTGTTTGATACATGGTAGTTGAAGATCTTCTGAAAGGAGGTACTCTTATGAATCCTTCTTTTTCCTAAGGCCTATCTGTTTTTGTTGGTCGTTGATTCTAAAATCTAAATCTTCTCAGTGGAGGAGTGTCCCTATAATTTTCTTTATAGACCTTCCTATCCCCTTTGATTGTTTCTGCATATCTTTTTGGATATGTTTCTTGTTATTTTGTTTTGGAGTTTGACCCCTTTTTTGTCTAATTGTATCCAAGTCCAAACTTGTCATGATGAGGTTTTTGACTGTTGATTAGTCATTCAAAACTTTTGAGTTGTTCTACATATTTTTCTTTTGAAGATCCTTTATTAATGTGACAATTTTTGCTTCAAAATTTCCAATGATCTTGTCTCTTCCTTCTAGTTGTTCTTTGAGTGCTTCTTCAATTCTTTTATCTTCTTCAATTTGAACCTTCAAATTTGTGATCATTTGTTCTAGTTCCTGAGTGACTTCTTTCTTATCTAGTTCTGCTTGTAATTTCTTGTTTTTCTTCTTCTCTTCTGATAACGTCTATGGAAGACACCAATTTTTCTCGGTAGTCAACTCTGCCTCTTCATATTCTTCTTCAGTCTCTTCATATTATTCTTCAACGTCTTCTTTATCAGAGTCTTCTACTTTCATGAATAGAAGTCTTTCTGTCTCACTGTCACTGACTTCATCTTCATCTAATGATGAGATGTCTTCTTTGGTGCATAAGATTTTCTTGAAAAAATTATTTGTGGTTCCTTTCCCTTTATATGTTTTTTTTCTATTTGAGTAACCTTCATCATTTCTCTTTTTCTTATGAGGAAATTTGTTAGCAACATGACCAATACCATCACAATTAAAACAAATCAAAGGAATCTTACCTCCATACCTTTCATTGGTTCCCTTGTTCAATCTTCTGACAAAGTTGGTCGCTTCTTCATCATCTTACGAGACGTCACGGTTGCTGTTATGTTCTTTTTCTTTTTGCTTTCCCTTTTTATTTGACCTTTTGGATGCTTTGAAGGCTTCTTATTTTATATCTTGATTTTCCTGTTCAGTTCTCATTTCATATGTTGTGAAGATTCCATGTAGTTCGTCCATGCTTATTGAGTTTATATTTTCTCTTTCTTCTAGTGTTGATATCTTAGGGTCAAATCTCATAGGAAGAGATCTTAGTACCTTTTGAACAATTACAGATTCTTTGATTTCTTTTCCCAATCCCAAGATTACATTTACTATTTCATCGACTCATAAAAATGATGTTGCAATATTCTCATATTCCTTTATCTTTAGTTGTTTGAACTGACCTCTGTAAGTTTGAAGATTTGTTGCTTTGACTTTTGAATCTCCTTCATAAATATTTCAAAGTTTGTCCCAAATATCTTTAGCGAATTTACAATGTGAAACTTTGGTGAATACCAATTCTCCAAGACCATTCATAAGTACATTTGTGGCTTTGGAATTATTCTGACCGAGTTTCATTGCTTTGTCAGTTATCGGTGGAATTGTTGGTGTTGTGTATCCATCTACAATTGACTAACAAATTTCAAATCCCTGTGCCTGTATATATGTCTTCATCCTTATGCTCCAAAATACATACTTTTGTCCATCAAACTGCGGTATTCCAGTTTTATACATGTTGTTTCTATCCATGATCTACCTTTCAGTGGTTAAACTGATTTCTGAAGGAGCCTTCTCTGAGACCAATTGTTGGATTACTTAGAGGGGGGGTGAATCAATAATAGAGAAATATAATCCTTTTTAACCATATAATTCAAGTGTTATATCAATGTAGCATTATCATCCAATATTTGTAGAGTAAATAAACAATGAACAAATGAACAATCATACACATACATAGTACTCTAGTGTTTTTATGTGGAAACTCAAAGAAGAAGAAAACCAAGGAATGGTTTTTCTTATATGTCTTGAAGAATTACATTCATTGGAAGCACTAAATTCCTTTGTTTTCCAGTTGCAACTGGAAGGAGGCTCCAACCCCCTAGTTTCTTAGGCTAAAACTTGAGGGAATATCCAACTCCCCAATTCTTTGGCTAAAACCAGAAGGAGGCTACAACCCCCTATGTTCTCTGGCTACAACTGGAAGGTGGATACAACCACCTTTCCTTTCCCCATCCAACCACCCTGACATATAAGTAGAATGATGGAACCACTATCACACTATCACTCTGAGATATACTATTGTAAAACTGTACCAATCAACCTACACCAAACAACTTGTACCAATAACCTGAACCATGCATCAACCTGTACCTCAACCTGTACCATAAACAAGTGCATCAACCATGCACCAACCTATACCAAACAACATGTAATCAATTTGTACCATAAAAAAGTTCATCAACCATGCACCAACCTGTACCTCAACCTGTACCATGAAAAAATGCATCAACCATGCATAACAAAAAAACTCATAATCATCACCAAGATCAATATGTTCTTCTAATAATATACCAATACAAGTATGCTACATCATCCATAAACCATGTGTCAACAATACTACTAACAAGTGTCTCCAACCCTGTACCAAGTATGTACCAATCATGTATCAGCTACTCATCAAGATGTACCGACATCATGAACTATACACCTCATGTATGTGCCAACTCATCAACTACTTGTCTCAACCATGTACCCAACATATGACTAGTTTTGGATTAGTCAACAACCCTAACTTGAAATAATCATAACTATGTACMTGTAATGAATAAATATCTGAAAATAGTACACAATGTTCKTCAGTGTGTTTTGTGTAATTCCTCTAGGTGTCACTACTTGTAACCTCTCCGAAAATGAGTTATAGAAAAAAWGACATACCTTGTTGAATTCTGCCTTATTCTAGAGAGAAAACTTGTAGAGCRYGCCCCRCACGAATTRTTTGTTGTATGGATMTGAAAATTTTACATAGAATACTACAGACTATACTCTAACTAAAACATTTGGTCTTACTGAATTTGGATMTGTTATGAAGAATTTATGAYGGTTTTACCTGAAACACATGTTTTAGACTAGTTTCRGGACTAGCCACAAACCCTATTTTCCACGGAGTGTAACTCCAAAAATACAACRACCCACAAGCTAAAATTTGTACCACAACTACTTGGATATGTTTCCTCAATKGCCTCCCAATTTCAYAKTCTAAATCATTCTATAAAAAAYGTTATTGCRAAAATGGTGAGATGAACTGTAAATAACATACCYTAGAAAGCATCATCAAAAGAATTTATCCTCCCTTGAATTTTGKCCTTCTTTACTTCACCTTGCCTCTGAAATTYGGATTAGATATACTTTGGTTACCTCATTCACCTRTATATATTCAATATRCTCAAGTKTGATTGAAATGAGAGAGCCTTGCCTCTTATTTATACTYTCCAAGTAGCTTCCTTAGAAGCATCTTCTAGGCCACTTTGTCCRCATAGCCACTTTGTCCACATAGTCACCTATGTCCAACTTTGCMMAATTTTCCACTTTTCCATGTATCTAATAGCCACTTGACCACTTAACCCATTTTCCTCATTTTAGGGTTAACCTTCTTCTAACCAATTTCCATAATTAGAAAGTTCTCCATTTACTTTATTATTTATATAATCATCCTTGACTTTGTCACTTCACTTTATTATTTAAATAATCCTCTTTGACTTTGTCACTTCACTTTATTATTTAAATAATCATATTTGACTTTATTCACTTCACTTTATTATTTGAATAATCCTCGTTGACTTTGTCACTTCACTTTGTTATTTAAATAATTTCTTCTTTGCAAGCACTTTGACTTCTTTGACCTTTTGGGGCTTCAAGCCAATCATATGAGGGTCCTTCAATTTCGTAAGGCCATAAATGTCAAACTGTGAGGAGTTATGTGATGTTCCACATACCACTAGAAATGACATGATATGTATTATCCATCTAGAATAGTCTTACCTGCAAATATATAAAAAATCATACCATTATACATCAAACAAACTTGGGTCCATTACCCAAACCTTTGTGATATTGGAATTCACTACCGAACTTTCTTCAAGGATTGACATCAATGAAAACCAACCCAATTAATCAACACTGACATAATTATGTGATATAGGAGGAACCACAAACTCTCCATATGTTTGGAAGAGTAACCAAACATAGGAGGACATAACTCAATGTAACAAGAACAACTTCCTAAGGTCATACTAGATCCCAATGCTTGACAAACAAACAAAAGGATGTGCTTTGTCCAAGGGAGACTATCTTGCAGCCAAAAAAAGAGAATGTATATCTTGTCCCCTCTTTTTGGAATATTTTATTTTTTTGTCTTTTTCAAATATTTAACAATATTAAAAAATAATAAAAGAATGCTACGTTAGAAAGGAGGAACGAGTGTCGCGGGAAATCAAACTAGCTCCAAGCGCATGGAACATACTGATGCTCAATGCAAGGGGGCATGTGTAGGATAAGGACACTCGGGAAAATTTCTCCATGGGTCAAGGTGTCAGATCGCAAGGTAAAAGAGTGCTACAAGGCTTGAATTTAAGGAATGCTTTTGAAGGTTCAATGAATAGCAACATGAATCCTACATTAGGCCAAAGATGCAAGGATGAGCCATGAGATGCGATTAAATATGACACAACATGACTCCTTCCATGTGAAGTTTTACGCACCCAAAGAAGGTAAGCTCGATGGTTTTTCATGTCCAGAGAGTCTGAAAAATACTAAAAGATGACTCCAGAGTGTTCCTTTTTCGTAATTAGTCTAGTCGGTTCGAAAAAGGGTTAAACTTATACCGAACGGATGTCTCTTCAAAACCATTTTAACTAGTGTGACTGAGACAAGATCACTCGGATATATTTTCAATTTTAAGGAGTCTGAAAATAGCTTAACTTTGGACTCACAATATTTTTCTAAGTTTAGTTTTCTTAGCCCGAAAAATTATAAAATATAACTTAGGAGAACTCTCCCGATGAGACATGTCTCTCAAGGCATACCTTTTTCCTGGATAATCTATTGGCTGGAAAAAGGGTTAAACTTATGCCTAATAGATATTCCTTCTGAACCAATTAACGAGTGTGAAAGGAACAAGGTCACTCACCAATCTTTTCATATTTAGGGAGTCTGAAAAGAGCTCAACTATGGACTCCGAGGGGGTTCCTTTTTCGTAAGTAATCTCTAAGGCCCGAAAAAAAAATAAACCAAACTAAGGAGAATGGGCCTTTTTCAAAAATTTAGTCCCTCGGGCCCGAAAAAGGGTTAGACTTACTCCTGAGAATAATCTCCTAGTGAACCGAAGCTCCTAGGGCATACCTTTATTCGTAAATTAACCGTTTGGACTAAAAAATGGATAACATATTGTCAGACATATGTGCCTTCAAGTTTGAGTTTGATGAGCATGAAGGGAAACAATATCGCTTGACAATATTTTCAATTTTAGAGTCTGAAAAGGGATTAAAGAAGACTCCAGGGGGGGATTATTTTATTAAGTAATCCAGAAAACACTGAAAAGAATAAATAATATCTCATTAGATGTTTCTTTCAAAGTTTAAATGAGCCTGAAAGACAACAAATTATGCCCATGGGGAGTCCCTCAGGTAAGAGCCAAAAAATATGAAGAAGAATGAGGCTTCAAAACGTAATCATGGTGGGATTAAAAGGACTCCCAATCCTATGGAGAAAACTCACAGCATGGACACCAAAATAAAACAAAGGATCTATCTAGGGTATCCATGTAGAGTTAGGCTCTACCACATAATTACGACACTTCTAAAGAAGCAGAGAAGGTTCTGTGTCGCACTTTGGTGGGATCGATCCTATGGAAAAGCGAAAAAGTCAACAATATGTAGAACGTAGGGAGGTGAACACCTAACCTATATGAAAATGTCGAAAAACTACTTTTACCATGGGATGATATAAGTGTAACCCATCTCAAGGAAAGCCCAAACCAAAAGAACAAGTTCATTAGAATGAACCAAATATCTCTCAAAAGGGAACTCAAGTAGTTACTGAGCCAAGAAAAGGGAAAAGGGGACCAAACTGGGCCAAAAAATGCCAAAACAGTCTACAAATAGAGGTGGACATCTCATTTTAACCATTGCAATTTGGAAAATAATCGAAAGGTAAAAAAACCCTCTTCCTCAAAACACAAATTCAAGGAGCTACGGTGGACGAAAGATCCTCACACTTGAACCAAGTAAGTACAAACAACCTTTCTTTTCATTTTCATCCATCATTTCTTGCTTAAATTATTGTTTGGAAGGCACACACTCTTGTAAAAGGGTCGAGCCTGCATGTATGTGGGCTGTCCATGCCCAACAGTACATGAGAAAAGTAACACTTAGCCTGCATACATGCGTGACTGTCTTAAAGAAAACCCACGTGCACCTCTTTTAATTTAAAAAAAAAGTGAAACAAGGGATAATCCTCTGCAAATTTTGTGCAACAGGATGTATGTTCATTGGCGAGAAAGTGAACATGAGGAACTAGATGTCTTGGTAGAGGAGGATCTTGGGCCCATTTCCATGCTTAAACAATGTGGTATGTGAAAGTTTTTACAGTGTCCATTCATGAGGGACCAACCCAGATTGTTGAACCAGTTGATAGAGTACTGACATTCCGATTCAGAGGCGTTCATGCTAGAGGTTCAATCATTGACTCCAATGACAGAGGATGTATACTTTTTGACTGAACTCCCCAGGAGGGGGGAACCGATCAACTTGAGGACATTTCCTCCAGGGCCATACAACATAGAGGACTACATTAGGATGTATTGCGAGGATGACACTAAGAAAGTAGGATATCAGGTGACAATACATAATATTACTAGCCTCAGTCTTCAAATAACACTCTTTACGATTGGGCAAATCACAGGATCCGCAACACTTCATCGGGCTTCCCATGTACAGATGCATTGTGCAGTTCAGTGTCTTGATGCCACTATTTTTTACTGGAGCACAACCATTCTCACATGCATAAAGAAACAACTAAAATACTTATGCATATGTACGAACAAGAAATTTGGGTTTGAGACTATATTGTGTGCTTTATTCTTTGAGAGAGTGCCAAGCCTTATCCCGAGGGAGGCAGTACGAGGCCATAGTTCCTCCTTTATGGAATTGTGTAGGTGGGAAACTTTGTTGCCTAGACAAGGTGTAGAGAGAGTCCAATAGGCCTTTGACGACAATTTTTTTGATTAGTGGGCCCATCATATTCCTGTTCTTAAGGAATATCCATATGTAGGGATCAGTTTCCTGAGGGATCCTGATATGCCCATGCCCTCTAGCAAGGAGCGCGAAGAGATAGGTAAACACTTTTTTAAAGTTATTTAATTTTTATTTAATTTTTAAATATTACCCTTTTTATGGTAATGTCAAAGGACTAACTCAAAGGTCTCTTATACATAGATGTGGGACCTGTGTGACTGGATGAATTTCCTAGGACTAGGCGTCATCCTCAAGCCGAGGCCAGACCAACATGAGCAGAAGGACCAATATCTCAAGGAGGACCCCCAACCAGAGAGGCTGAGAGAGTACTTGTTGGAGTTACTTCACACACACCTAGGATTTCTTTTTCCTAAGGTTTTTCCTTGTTTATTAGTCATAATTAGTCATTATCCAGTCTCCTATATTTTAGGGGAGAATATTCCACCTGGATAATATTCTCTTTCAGTTAACACTTCAGTTTGACTAGTTGAGTTGATTTTAGATGTTGCATTGGTTTTGTCACCATGCAACAATGGGATCATCACCATGATAATTCAACCTTGCCTTGGTATCATCACCAGACTAGTGAATTAGCCTTGATTCCCTAAGTTAACTCCTCACTACTCTCTGTTCAGTCAGTTAACTGAAGACTAGTTGACTAGTTAACTCAACTAGGTGGAAGTTCACTCTCGTAACTGCCTGAGAGACTAGACTAGGTAGCAGTTCACTCCTGTAACTATTGGTGTGTGTCCATATCACTCTAGACCACCACTATGGTGCATTGGTTCTCCTCCAGTGCACACTCATTGAGTTATATAGAGTATATCATGTGTAAATTATTTATTATTCATAACAGTTAATGAAAATTCTTTCATTCTTTCTCTCCTTCTTCTTCTTTCTCAAATTCTCTCTGAAAATGTGTGTATTATTGTTTAGCTAGATATATTTTGTGCATGTTCAACAAATTTACATGGTATCAGAGCCGACATATTGCTAAGAAAAATCTACACCAAACATTTTTGCAGGCATAAAAGATTGAAGACAATGGAAAGATGGATTTCCAAAAGGAATTCATTCTTACACCTTCCAACTATTTTGCATGGAAGGAGAAAATAGACATACATCTCTGAACCATAGGGTTGTACAGGTTAACCTTGAATATAGATACAAAACCGACATCAGCCATAAAAAATCCAAGTACTTAAATCACATGGATGAGGCACTCAGAACAATTTGCAGTCTTATTTCTCCCGATCTCCTTTTTCACATATCTTCTTGTAAGACTCCCAATGAACCCTAGAAAACCTTGGAAGGTCTCTTTGGAAAATAGGATTAGATGAGGGGACACATGCTGGAGGTGGAGCTACTCACAATGGATCCAAAAAGCTTTGAAAATATACAAGATTTCTTTACAAAATTTAAGGATTTACTTTCGCAACTCAAAGCTTGCGGGGTTGATAAAATGAAGGAGGAGAAACAAATGTTTCTCACCATTCTCTCCAATATTGGTATTGAATTCTTTTTATTCGTATCCACATTCCATTCTGTCAGATTCACCTTCGGAGCCACCTGGAAGATGCCTTCTCTTGAGGACTTTATCGAATCCTTGACAAGAGAAAACCAAGATCATTAACATGGGAAAACTCAAAGGCCCAAAGGCGCATGCACTCACTATGAAATATGGTAGACACAAATATCATAAATATAAATATAAAGATAAACTAAAATCTCATGCACATCCGAAGAAGGAAGGGTACACAAAACCCTTCATCGATGCCTTCGAATCCAAAGGGGAAAAGGGAATAAAAGGGGAGAAATGCACGTGTTGTCGCAAAGGATTCCATTCAGAATCCGCATGAATGAAAAAACAAATAGATCTGATGTCTCAAATACTTTAGAAAAAAAAACTTGGAGATCGCATCCCCAAGGGTGCAAAGAAGAAGAAGCCAAAAGATATGAATTCCATGAAAGGCAATTCTAGCCATGCCTTGATTGCCATCAACTCCTCCCCTAATGCTTGGATCGTTGATTCAGGAGAATCACATCACATGGATGCTTCAAAAGTAGTATATTCTTATTTGGATGCATGCAAAGGTTCTCCCATTCTGATGGGGGACAAATCTTCTGTCGAAATCACTGGCAAAGGAAGGATTGAACTCACCAACGGAAGCTTCGAGAATGTGTTGCATGTTCCCAAACTTTCTTTGAACCTTATCTCCATGTATCAGATGAAAAATTATGGCACCAGAAAGAAATTCATATTCACACCAAATTTCGTGGACATCTACGACATGCAAACCAACTCCAGGGTTGCTACCAGTGAGGTAAATCATCAGTCTAGATTGTATACATTTTTTGAATTCATTTAACCTGATTCTGCTTTACTGCTTACTCATGCTGATTAAAGTAGTAGGATATGGCATGAAAGCTTTGGAAATTTTAATTTCAGATACATGAAACATCTTAGCAAGAAAATGTTGGTTGATGGTCTACCAGACATCCATTTCTCCAAGGGAGTATGTGAGGGATGTGTTCTCAAAAAACACTCTCAAGAGAAATTCAACAAGGGAAAGTCTCATAGATATTTTGCACCTTTAGATCCGATCCATAGTGACCTTATGGGTCATTTTCCACATCCATCCATCATCAAAGATAGGTTTCTTCTCATTTTTGTTGATGATTTCTCACGTTTTACATGGATCTACTTTCTCAAACAAGAATCTGAGGTCTTTCAACACCTCAAAGACTTCAAATCCCTAGTTGAGACATAGTCCAGAAAGAAGATAAAAGTCCTCTGAACTGATAACGGGGGAGAGTATGCAAATCATGAGATCCATAATATTTTCCATGAGGCAGGGATTCAATTGCAACATACAATTCCCTATACTCTGCAGCAAAACAGAGTTGCTAAGCGAAAAAACAAATCTCTAAAGGAGATGGCATCTTTCATGTTGTATGCAAAGTCACTACCATAGAGACTATGGGCCGAAGCACTTAATTGTGCAACATACATCCAAAACAGATCTCCCCTTAGATATTTCAACGATAAGACCCCCTATGTGGCTTGGAGCGGCCTCAAACCGGAAGTGACCCACTTTCTCATTTTCGGTTCACGTGCATGGGCCAGGATTCCCTCTGAAAAGAGGAAGGCACTTGATCCACAGAGAACTGAGTGCATTTTTGTTGGATACCTCGACGATGTGAAGGGATATTGTCTTATTGATATTTCCTTGGACCGGATCATCAATGAGCATAGTGTCCAATTCGAGGAAAGTGTCTCGCATGTACCTCAACAACCACATGCAGACACCTTCACTCTTGCCCCTGTCCGAGATGATGAGTATGCACATGCCAAATCTTCTTCAGATGCAAGTTCTGATTCAGAGGACTCAGATGATTTAGATTTAGAGTCAGTATATCTAGACACAAATTTAGAGCATCCATATGTAGTTGCAAAACCAGAGCAGAGGCCCAAGTGGGCACAAACTACTCTTCAAGATGCAGGGAATCTCGTTGGTGATCCAGCCGATACTAGGAGGACTCGATCTGATTTCGAGGAGCCTCCTGTTGCACTCACTTCCACTGAACCATTTCCTTCCAGGCATATTTTCTTGGTTCAGTCTTCAGATCCACAGTATTATGGCGAGGCTGCTTTAAATCCCTTTTGGGAATCCGCCATGCAGGAGGAGTACAACTCCCTCCTCGAGAACCAGACTTGGGATATGGTTCCCCTTCCTTTTGAGAGGAAAATTGTTAGATGTAGATGGGTCTACAGGACCAAGAACACAACATATGGACATATTATTAGATACAAATCTAGGCTTGTCGCCAAAGGCTTTCAACAGGTTCATGGTATTGACTATGATGAGACCTTCCCTCGAGTAGCGAATATGTATTCCATACGATTGGCACTTTCCATTGAGGTAGCCAAGGGATGGGAAGTCCATCAAATGGACATGAAGAATGCATTTATTCATGGTGATCTCTCTCAGGAGATCTACATGGAGCATCCCTAGGGATTTATGTAGGACTCATATTTGGTCTGTCGACTGAAGAAGTCACTTTATGGCCTCAAGTAGGCTATGAGGGCATGGCATGACAAGATGGATTCCTACCTATTGTCACATAACTTTCTACATTGTAAATTAGACTCGAATGTCTACATTCTCAGGATGGTTGATTCACTTCTACTTTTAGTTCTATATGTCGATGATTTGTTGATCACTGGGTGCTCGACTTCAACGATTTCTATAGTCAAGAGAATTCTACATGACAGGTTTTTGATGACGGACATGGGTCTGCTACACTTCTTCCTTGGAATCGAGATCATTCAGGATGCATCAAGCATCAAATTGTCTCAGGCCAAGTATGCATGAGATCTCCTTGAGAGATTTCACATGACAGACTGCAAGTCTTCTCCGACTCCTTTCCTATCAGGAGTCAAACTTGAGGATGGAAGGAAGACTCCACTGGTTGACAACACACTGTACAGACAACTAGTGGGGATCTTTTTGTATCTCACACACTCCTGACCATACCTCTCATATGCAGTTGGCGCAGTTTCCAGGTTCATGCAGGAGCCTCATGAGCTACATTAGAAAGCTGCAAAGTGTATACTTTGATACGTTCAGGGCACCATCACCTTTGGGATTAATTATGCAACAAACTCTACATTATATCTCATTGGTTTTACTAATCTTGACTGGGCTGGTGATAGCACTGATCGCAAGTCCACATCTGGTTACTCAATCAGTATTGGTTCCGAGCCTATCTGTTGGTCGAGAAAGAAGAAAGCTTCCATTTCTCTATATTTAGCCGAGGTAGAGTATAGAGGGGTAGTCAACATAACCATTAAATCTATGTGGCTACAACATTTTTTCACTGAGTTGGGCATTCAGTTTCATCGGTCGATCGTCATCTAGTGTGACAACCAGAGCACTCTGAACTTCTGCAAAGATCCAGTTCAGAGACAACAAATGAATCACATTGAGACCCACATGCACTACATCCAGGACTTAGTAGATGAGGGGATCATTGACTTATAGTTCCTTCCTTTAGTAGAACATACGACATACATCTTCACCAAGACCTTCAGTGAGTAGAAGTTCCATTCTCTGTGAAGTCGTCTTGGAGTGAAGGACACAGTTTCCTAGCAAATATATTTCTTCTTTTTACATACATTGTACCTTGT